>JAQFZW010002789.1:0-15459 GCA_034687055.1 Heteromurus nitidus | reverse complement strand
GTTCCCAATGGAGTCTATAAAAGCCGACATTTCATGACAGAATACAAAACAGTTGACAAAAATATTTTAGTCAGATGTGTATAAAGTTGGAAGTAGAAAAAGTAAAACATACGAAAATCCAACAGATCCTTTGTCAAAATTGGGAATTATGGTAGTTGTGAATTAATCCGTTTTCGATGAGCGAGAATGAGAAAAATGCGGATTGGATTCGGAATTGTTGGACGTCAAATACACAGTAGCATTTATTTTAGAGAAGCATGTTTTATTTGATGTCTCTGCGTTGAATGAAACGTGAGTCTTGTCTTGATGAGAGAATTTATGTATGAAAATGTGCACTGTTGTGCCGAGGTGTGCAAACAACAAGATACCATTGCTTATGTACATCTACTTCTACGGCTCTAAAATGTATACTATTTTTTGACGTGAGTGCATAAACGGATAAAAGGAGGAGCTGAGGAATTCAAATGAAGAGGGAACGAAATGGAAACAACCGACCAAAACTTATGCACAAAACAACTCATTGTCTGCCTCTCGCTCACTTCTCTCTGCATCTGCACTTCTGCACACGCAAAACAGGATAAAAGTTGATAAACATGTCATTAGTTAACAAACTATTGACTATTTGCGTTTGATTAGTAACATCTGATTTCGGATCGTCTCCGCTTCTTGAACATTTTGCGGAAATCAGGCAGGCGACAAAAAGAAAGTTGAAATTTTTCAGTTTTAGACAGCCAGCTGCTGGAACTGATTTGGATTTGGATACAAAGTTTGTGTTTACAGTTGGAGGAGAGAGAGAGAGAGAGGAAGTAGCAGCAGTTGGCGTTACCTGTGATTGTAAAACTAATGTGAACAATTCGACAGTTGAACAGAGACGTTGGACATTACTGACAACGTTGAACGTGCGAGAAGAGAGCGTGGTAAGTTGTAGACCAATTCGATCATCTAAGATCATACACTTTTGAGTAACACCGTCGTGCAAGGGTTGTTAGTGGTTAAAATTATTAGTTCAGAGAAATTCTTGTCACTTGAGTCTGCAAACTCCATTTTTCATTTTCCGAGTAACTTCAGAAACTTCACAATCAAGTAATGCCATCTTTCAAATGACTGACTATAATCAGACCCTCCAAACCTTGGAGGAGGTTGGAGGTGCATTTATTCTGTAATTTAGTTTAGGTATATGGGATCATCCCATTGGGATGTACTATTGACTATTGACGGTGATTATTTTTGCTAATTTCGTTTTGTAATGGCATGCTCAAAGGGCATGCTAAACAACAATGAACAGCTGTCAGTATTAACCTCAAATTGTCAATGTCAATGAGGGTTGACAAAATTGTTTTTGTCTTCCTTCTTACCCGGATTGTTGATTCTTGTGTATGTTGTATGTGCGTTTGGAAGTTGTAATGCAGTAATGCCAATGCCGTTGATCGGTATACGAAACTTGAAAGAACTGAATGTATATCACTTTTTAATGTAATAATTTGTAATTTCCTGAAGGTGATATCAGCCAAGAACAACATCCAAAATGAGGGAAGACGACTTCAGCGTGTTGGAAGACCTCTATGTAATTCACGAGACTATAGGACGGGGTGGATTTGCAAAAGTTAAAAAGGCAACCCATATCATAACTGGAGAGCGTGTCGCGATAAAAATCCTGGATAAACTTGCGCTTGGAGTAAGTGATAAATGATTTATATATTGCTTGTAACACTTACGTTGTAACTTATTTATGATGTCATTGTTCAGTGTCAGTCCGTGCCCAATGCTCATGCCACGTATTGGAGGGCTTAAATTAGCGATCATTGTTTAATTGTTATTATTGCTGTCTGCTTCGAACTAGTTTGTAAATTTGCCTCGCCCTGAAAAATGCGTGTTTGGAAGTACTGATTTGACTTCGTGCAAAGCAAAGCCCTGGTTATATTAGTGTTTGGGAGGCTATCATTACTTTTTACTGAGGATTTAAGACCTGAACACAACACGGACTGAATATATCGCATAATTTGTCTTTGTATTTGCACAACTCGCAAGGTTTTCGTTTATCAAATCGCACAGCATTGCCTAGTACGCTTTGATGTAATACTGGATAGAGGTTTGAGGTGTAGTGGTGGTAAGCAATAAAGTAGATAAGATAACAATAACGCAACGTAGCATCAAATGTACCGATCTGACTGTAAATCTGGCCAGAGCCTGAACGTAAATGTGCGAAAGCTGAAACATGAAAGGGAAATCTGAGGCATTGTTGTTTTTTATTTATACATTCACTTCTTAAAACATATAAAAGTATATTTGGACTCTGACTGACAAGCTCTTGTGAGCTCTGCTCTGATATTAATAGGACAGCGTTTGTGGGAGAAACTTCAGCTCGTTGAATTAAAATAATTTGGTAATTGGTTCATTGGTAGTAGCTTAAAGCTTAGCTTTAGCTTAGTTCCATTGAATGAACTATATATAATGAAAAACATAAATTAGTTTTAGGGATGACAATCAGAGTCAATGAGAGTCAAATTAAAAATTAATGCAATGCTATAATTGCTATATTATGAATGAGCATGATAACTATTAGCTCGTTGGATCTGACATCCTCGGTTGTCTCATATTGCATGCAGCATAATTATGAACATAATACATTATGTGAAATTATTAATTATAACATTTTATACAGGATGACCTGCCTCGCGTGACTCAAGAGATAGAAACATTGAAATTTCTAAATCATCCCCATATTTGTCAAATGTTTCAAACCTTTGAAACTGAACGCAAGATTTTTATTATCATGGAATATTGTCCAGGTGGAGAGCTGTTTGATTACATAGGTATGATCGACAGTGATCGTGAATTCCTGCTAAAAATCCATGTATAGTGCATTTAAATATTACATTTTATGGCTTTGAATATTCAGTTATGCGTTTTTGCTTCTTCTTCAAATTTAGTTCAGCGGGATCGTCTTACAGAAGCTGAAGGTAGACGAATTTTTAGACAAATTGCTTCCGCCGTTGCGTACTGCCACAGGAAAGGTGTTGTTCACAGAGATTTGAAACCAGTAAGATTGTAATATGGCTTGTTATATAAGTTGTTTGTAAATAAGATTGGGATTGGATGGTGGTGTGTCGCTCGCGACGATCGACATGACTTATTAGAATTTATTACAATTCCACTCTTTCAATACTTATTTAGGAAAATATACTGTTGGATTCTGAAAACAACGTCAAATTAATCGACTTTGGTTTATGCGCGAACTCCGTTAACGGTCCGAAGATTGAATTAGAAACTTGCTGTGGATCTCCCGCATATGCAGGTAAGTACTTCCATCCAGATTAAATTAGCTTTATAAATTTGGATATGGCAAAGGTAAAGGTACCTTGATACCTCATCGATGACGTAGATGAAGAGGCTGTGTAAAAAATTTCATGCAATGCAACCTATGATATGATGAATACCATTATTTCGGTGAGTAGTAGTTCTAAATGTTATAAAATAAGAACAAAATGTGTCCGCTTGTGTTCGATTTTACTCATTTTCAAAATTTCAAATCTTAATTTTAGTAGTGTTTTGAGGTACAATTTTGTACCTGCCTGAAAGTGCTGTTTTAATGTGTTCTAGGTTCTATATTGTCCCAAAAGATTTTTCATGGAGTGTTGATATAATTTTGTTAAACAGCCTTAATCCAAACACCTACCATTGTGTATGCGATTTCTCAATGGAATGTTATTACACAAAATGTTACATATATCCTCCGTTTTCGTTTATATCTAGCTCCTGAGCTAATTAAGGGCGAAAAATACATTGGCACACAAGCTGACGTTTGGTCACTTGGAGTGTTGCTATATGCCTTACTAAACGGATTTCTTCCTTTTGACGACTTGAATCTCGGGATTTTGTACAAGAAGATACAGGTACATATCATGGTTATGAATTAATCGGTTACGTTTGTCGTAATTAAGAAGATCGTTAGTCCTTAAAAGTATTATATCGACATGTGAAAGTTTTGTTGTATTGCCTTTAGATTGGAAAGTACGAAGAGCCACGATGGTTGTCCGAAGGAAGCAAAAATATCTTACGTTGCATGCTTCAAATAGATCCTAAATATCGCTTGTCAGTTGACGAGTTATTGAATCATACTTGGTGTCAAGAAGGAAATCCAGATGTTCTACCATTGCTAAACAGGGATGATAAGGTAATTGAAGCACTTCACTATGTCGTGGAATATTTTGAAAGGAATTTCCATGCATTTCATTTTCATATGTATGCAAACTTATATCCATTTGGATATCATGATTTTAACTAAAGATGTGTGATGTAAAGATTGGCTCTCGAAATCCCTGTGAATACAGATTTGTGAACTTGATCTTGATGTCATACGATTAATGGCTGTAAATATTGGAATTCAAATGGAAGTCTTAAAGACACGATTATCTCTGCTGAACTACGCGAAATACGATTTGGCAACATATTTTTTGCTATTGAGGCGTAAACATAAAATCGGTATACAATTGTTCCGGCGATGTGGAATTCATATTGATAGAGTAAGATATCATAACATTTAAAATATTAATGTTCTGGTCATGATGTGCGGAATAGTTTCAAAAACATTTATCGTTTGTGTAGGTATTTTTTACAAACAACCGCATACAAAAGTCTCTAGAATCTGAATTTTTGGCTTGTGATGATGATCCTGATGCCGTTTTGAGCACGCCGTTGCGTCATGTGTCTATGGAAGGAGGTCTCGACGACACTAGTTTATTAACAATGGGCAGTCCTAAGGTACCTCAACCGGAACAGCCGTCGGAGAATAAAGAAAACGTCGACGTTATTGATTTTGCAAGACCGAGACTTCCAACTCCGAAAAAGAAAGTCATGATGGAAAGTATGGTTTTAGAATAAAACAAAATAATCCAGTAATAACCTCTGTTTATAAAGAATTAACCATTATCAATTTGATACCTGAATTCCAGGTGGAATGAATAATCTCTCTCCGGCGCGTTCTGCGGATAGTGTCTTTCCGGATTCTTATAAAACGCCCATTAGAGACAGGTACGTTTTCCATATAACATAAATATGTACCTGTCAGAAAGAATGTTACTAATTATTGCTAGCTCTACAAAACTTTTTTTGTTTGTCTTATCTTATGCAGAAAACCACAATCAGCACAACACAGTCCTGGTTTGCCAAGCCCAGCTCGAAGGAAAGTGTTAGGGAGCTTAGAAAGAGGCCTCGATCGAATGAAGTTGATCCTTACACCAAGAACGAGTAAAGCCAAGAAACTGAGGACAATCGAAAATCCCGTCAAAGTAAAAATTTGCTATGAATTGTACATATTTTTTATTTTGGGCCCAAACTATGATAATCTTCAAATGTTTTACTATTATTTATCTGTAGTGTACAAATAACATTTCCACCACTTCAAGCACAGATGCAGATGCTATTTTATCAGAACTGAAGGCGTCCCTTGCTAGTATCGGAATTGATTGCGTCCAGAAAGGGTATTGTCTCGACAAATTTATAAAGATGCGTATAGCTATAGTATTTATAAAATTTTCAACGACTAAAATGAGTTTAATTTGGTTTATTGTAGGTACCGATTGGTCAGCAAAATGGGACACTCAGTCAAATTTGAACTAGAAGTTGTGTTAATTGAGTATCTAAATGTTATCGGCATTCGCCGAAAACGTGTTAGCGGAGATGCATGGCATTATAAACGAATCGTAGAACAAGTTCTTTCGATGACTGGACTGTGTCAGAATCCAGCCAAAGAACCTTTGCAAACCATGGTGTAGGTACACGATGCCCGCTACGTCTGTCTCTCTGTAGGTAATTTCATTACTTTGCTGCTATACTGTAAATGATTTGGTAAAGCTTAAACTACTTAATTTCACAAAGTGAAGTAAAGCCGTTCAGATATTCCGAATTGTTAACCATAAAAGAACTGTAAGAGTTGACTAACAATTTCGAGAAAGAATAGCAGCAACCGGCGATATATCTAAAAACGTTTTTAATTGAGCTTGTTGAGCTGTTGGAATTTTACATATTTTAATACTTGTGGTAAGTTCCATGTGTTACTAGTTCTTAATATGAAAGTTAAATATGAAGTTTTTAATGACAATAAATTTTAAGGTTGCGGTTTTCATTTTATATCTCATCGACTGGATTGATTATTCTTATGCAATTATGATTGCAAATACTCCCGTCACCATTATTCTCGTGATTTAATTCGTGAAGACATGTCAATATGCATCCGGTATGCTCATTGGCTGAGTCCAGTTTTCAATAACTTGCAATATAAAATTCCACTTCAACCCAAAATTTCAGTTTGACCAGTGGTATGTATAGGATTGTATTTTAATTGAGCTTCGTCATTTTATCGGCATTGCATGTAATTTTAAGTTACACTGAATCAACAAAAAAATCATAATAACAGTAATAGAATATTACATATTTCAAACACGTTCATATAAAATCAATAACACCTGAGAGGGTTCTATTGTAGCGATTCATAAATATTTGATTAGAAAACAGAACTCCATAAAAATGCAAAGAATGGTTCGACTATTATTATCAGCAGTTTATAATAAATGATTATTAAATGGAGCTAGTAACAATGAGGGGAGAGGTACACACTTCATGTATTTTGCTATTTTTATGAACTTTGTGAGACCATGTTGAACAATCGTATTTAGAAATGAAAGCTGTTGTCGTTTAAAAGTAAATGCATACATACACTATATATTTGCTTTCTCCTCAGCGTATCGAAATGACTGACAATGAAAAACAACAGCACTTTCTCCTTTCTTTTTCCTCCCATCCTGAGAAACCAGATTGCACAAAATATTTTATAATTGAGATATACAAACATTATGATCTTTCCTATATAAAGTGTAGAAAATTTAGTTTTTTTGTTGAAGCCTCAAATAAGAAATTCTCTAAAATATTGCATGATTTTTACAGTTACATAGAAAGCCTAGGTTTCAGTTCTGACCATATAAGAGTATATAATATTGTATAGCATTTCGCCGAGATTATTGTACGTTATAAAATGAAAAACTGTTTCATTAAAATCATTCTGTACGAAAAGACTGCACAAGGGCTATATATTTTCTGGTGAAAGTTCGTGATTACATTAAACGAAGCAAAAAAACGTTGCTACAAATTTCAATGTAGCCGATCTGACGGACAGTAATAAATGCGTTGCATACACAATCATCGTATAAACTGCATAATAAATAAAGTCATAATTATCGAGAATGAACAAAGTATTGTTTTAACAAGGTGCGAGAGCGTATATCGAGTACCGATCCCGCCTAATAAAACGTTAAAATACTTATATTCGTAGAGTAGAACCAAATTTTTAGGTAACATTTTTATACGTGCTTTTCGGAATCTATATAGTATTCTTATTAATTTCCATATATAATTTTTAGTACCTATATGATCCTTCACGATGTTCTCACGTTGAATCTTTTGGATTGTAAATCATTTTTTTAAAGACTATAAATCTGCCTCGACGAACAGCGGATGTACATTGACGTATAGTATACACATAGAATATATATTTAATACATACAATAAATGTACGTATAATCTATTAATAAACATGATGTACACAAAAATTTTCATATTTACATGCTGTGTAATTTAATCAGAAAATATGTACATCCACAAATATATATTCTTTTTTAGTACACATATTATTTCCTCACTTGTACATTATGCGAATATTTATATTGTTATTGACATGAATTAGCAATATAATAACAGGACAGTAAGTTTTATATATGAAAATTTTCTTCCGGAACATATTTTTCGATAATTTCTCATTGTTACTATTATTATCACGTTTGTATACGTCACACAATATAATCGTTCTTCCTCTCCTTCCATGACTTTTTTTTGATTTAAACATTTATATGAGTATAGTATTGCAAGGTTTTTGTTTTAGCAGCAGCGGTTTAAACCGTGTGTCGTTTTTTGCATGTATCGTACGTACACTACTTGCAATAATAATATTGACAACAATAATTATCTTTTGGGGGGAGGATATTGGTTTCTTTCTGTCGGAGGAGGAAAAAAGATGTGTGAAACATTTTTGTGTAGACTAGGATGGATGATGCCTGGCACCACACACGGCGCAGGAAGTCGCCGCCCGATGACAGCCTTCGAAGGGGATGTAGAGGCACAGACATGGGAGAATGAGAGAAAGCAGTCCGAGTGCAAGCCACCTTCGTGTGCAACGATGATGTCTGAGAGCACAAGGGTGCGGAGGTACGTCACCTTCAGACCCTGACAAACAATGGTACAACATTCCACGCGCACAGCCCATGCAAGTGAGCAATTCAATCCCGTCGCGCACTGGATCCGGTCCGGCACTACATGAGCCTTTAGGATTCGAGTCCTCTGAATACACTTCGTGACAGTCTCTGCATCTCCGTTTTTTCCCACAGGTTCTGCATTCAAGGAAATAGAAAATTGTTCAGATTTTTTTGTCTCCATCTTTCACATCTTTAACTTTCACTGTGTATTGTCTCTTCATTCAGTCAAGAAGAAGAAGTAGAAGAAGAAGAAGCAGAGCAGCAGCAACAACAACAACAGTAGCAGTAGAGAGGTAGCAGGAATTTTTTTTTTGTTTGGGGATGTGCAGAGAAGACGCTCTTGTCCACCCATATGTATATATATAAATGCCTAATGTTCTATGTTTAAGATTCGAATTTTCAAAACGTCTTACGTAAAAGTTTTCTTCTTAGAATTTCTAAGAAAACTGAAAGGCCACTGACGTAAGTTGATGGCGAGTTATTATATGTGCTAGTGTCAAATCATTTAGATTCATCACAAGGTATAGAGGCAAACACCTTTTTTAGTTTTATCCAGTATATCCACTTTCCCTTATATATTTTTGGCTTGTCCCAAGTTTCCCCAGAGAGAAAGTTGCACCGTCACCACTCACCACACAGGAAATGTACGGAAACATTGAACATAGATCAACGTGAAAAAAAATCTATCTACAAAGAATATTATGTCAGCATGCATATAGCGGAAGGTACTTGGACAGAAATGTAACAATATTATTTATAACTGACAATGAAAATGATTATATAGTATCAGTAAAAGATGGGGCGCTTGTAGTAGCTAAAAGAGTGTGTGGAGTCTTACACTCAGCAAAAATGGTGTACTGAGAACATCGTAATGAAAAAAGCGATGAGATAGAGATTTCTTTGTTAACCAATGCTCCATTAAATATTATGTCATGTAAGCTTTACTATCAAAGTAATTATTTAGCTGTCTGCATGTATATATACACATGAATTCTGATAGAAAACGATGTACGACTAAAATGTACGAAAGTAGTTCTACTTCGTCTACTAATTACTGCCGATATATAGAGTACATCTAATGAAAGTCCATTTCGATTGGCCAGAGAAATATAATTAGTATATCCCCCCATTCTATTTTTCCTCTGTTATAAATGAGTAATAGAGTAAGTAAGATATAGGAAGAAGTGCCAGATACCGAAGTAAAAAGCGACATAGGTTACAAAGGTATAGTGGTTTTTATACTCATTTACTAGAGAATATATAGATACTATATGTAACATATTTTTTTACATGGATGGACATAAAAGAGACCTACTACGTACTTCTCCGATAGTTTTTATACACGATGAAGTGAATAATATTTAGTTTTTAAAAGCGTTTGCGATGTGTCAAGTAAAATCATTAAAATTACGATTCTCTCCAACTGTTTTTTTGGTTAAATGAATAGACACCTTTTCTTTTTGGTGCTTCCGCTGGATTTCGTAGGAAGAAGGGGTGGCGGTTGTAAACTTAAAGGATCCAGTTGGATCGGTTTCTTTGGCTGACAGGTCACGGCTCCTAAAGATCCACTAGTGGAATGCTCCGAAGGACTGTGCTTCTTGGGAGCACTGGGTTGAACGACTGGGTACGAGTATTCATGAGGACGATCTCTGCTCGAAAACTGAACGTAGGAAGAGTATGGCTCATCTTCTCGAAAATCTTTGTCACAACTTATCAAGTCTCTGTCGGAGTATTTATCTTTGGACGACATCGAATGAACTTCTTTACTATATGCAGCACCACAGCTACTTCCACACATCCCCTCCTTCAACCCTCCCCCACAACCTGACTTCGAGGTGAAGTACATGCGGTGCAGGTGGGCAGGCGGGGGGTATTGGTGATGGGAACCAGTTCCGCTCCCCGATCCAGAAGATAACGAGTCCCTTTCCACGGGTAGGTCAAGGGCCTACATTAGACAAGTAAGAAATTATCCAAATTTAGCAAAAATTGGGTCATTGTGAGACTCCTCAAGAAGGAACCATTCGAATATATAATACTTATAAGCGACATACCATAAACACATCGTCATCACCCAAATCTGGAACGTATTTGTGAAGTATTGAAAGTTCAGGAATATCTGCAAAAAAAAGTACAAGTGTCCTTTTAAACGTTTTGCTCATTCATTTTCACACCAAACTCTTAAAAGTAAAATTTATATGTGGTATTAGTTTCTTATTGGGATATTCTGAACATTTCTGAATATTAGGGGTAGTAATCTGTCTAATATTGCCCTGGATTTTTCCTGAAGTTATATACATGCCCATGCCATACTGCACCAATGCATTTCCAAATGTCCCCGTGTGCTCAGCTAACAGCCTACCTGAAATTCACTATGCATGTGCTCCAACAATCTGCTTAAGGGGGTGGTTTATATATACGCCTTACACGTCTAACATGCAAACGGATGCAATCTGCCTTAACGTAAATCTCTTGCTACTCTCCTCTCTCTACTACTTTCTCCGTGAAGGAACAAACTGCTCACAGCACGAGAGCACATCAGACCAGACTTCTTTCACAACAACCACCACCACCTTTCTCCAAGACAGGGAAAAGGAAGAAGGGCTAGAAGAGAGAATGAACAATGACGTCATTCCTGTGGAAGGTTCGCTTGCTGAGAGAGAGAGAGAGATCGACGAAGGAAGAAGAGAGCACACTTTTTTCCCTTCCCTTACAAACTACTGAACATTATTATTATATAGTGTAACCAGAACTGCTTGATATCGGCAAAATGTCAACATTCATAAAATCGGACGAAAGAAGGAGTCTACATGCGAAAGGAGAAAATCACTTGTACAGGAACTTATTCGTATGATATATAACTACGATGAGAAAAGTAAGTATACACTTTTGCGCAGTGATCGTTTGTTGCACAACATTCTCATGTTCCTGTTTAAATTCCTCATCTACGTCATTCAGCAAAGAATCCTTGTCGTCATCAAGGAATTTTGCACGAAATATAATGATGTGCTCATGGTCCGTAAAATAAATTGAAAAGATACCTCCAACACACGTCCACGTCGTTTCATCACCCAGTCTCTTTCATTTCTTATCAGCATTTTTTCAGCTAGTTTAGTTGGGATGAGTGTGTTTTTATTTTGTTATATGGTTCCGTAAGTTTTTTCTACTCTGAATGGAATCATTCACCCTAATTTTTTTTTATAAAATGATATGTCCTTATAAGGTTACTTGCGACGTTTAAAATTCCAGGGATTTTATTGGCATGTTTACATACGCCAGTAAAATCCTAAAAGTGTCTAATGTTAAACGATTTACTGTTGAAATATGCTTGATGTCTAGTTTTAAATTCACATGATTACGTCATGTAACGCATTAAAGTGCAATGCTAAAACAAAGCACAAGTGCTTGTATCATTCATTGGTGTATCCCTGTGCAATAAACATAGGATTAAGAACTCTTTTAATTTTTATTGCAATACTTTTATGATAAATGCTGGTAAGCCAGACTGCAGTGCTCCAGAAGGATTTAGGAACTTTGTGTAAAATCCAGCATACATAGTTAAACACCTCTGCCAAATCAAATCACAAAAATGACGAGAAATATATTTTATAGCTTTTCCACTTGTGTTTAATTCTTTAATTGTGATTTTCAAAGGAATCTCACGAGTCATGATATGGAATTACTATAATAATAGCCTCGATCCCAACACATTTTTTAACGTTTTTTGCTCCTTGAAAAATGCTCCTCGTGAAACGAGGAAAAAAATAGGGAGCAGTATTGCTTGAGAATTAGAATACGAATCTTCAAGACGTGACGAGTGACGAGAAGTAGCAGAGAATATGTCCGTTCGTTTTCAACCTCTCTCATCCCTCATCTATCTGTATAGCGTAATAATGTCGAGTTGTGATTGAAAGTAAATGCACACCTGACTGCAGAGTTTATAACGAAATCTTCCATCCATGCACCCTAGCAAAAATCCTTGCACTAATAAGAGCTGAAAATGAACAATGATCATCCCACAAAGTTGCTCTTTTTATTCGTTTCCACTTTTTATTCAAATCGAATTTGACGTCTACCTTAACATAAGCAGCACTTACATCGGGTGAATTATAGGATAAGCCCAAGATGATGTGACTATATGATGCATAATTGTATATATACTAGGTCTCAAGATACATATTGTGTAAAATGGTATGTATATGTATCCGTATAACCTGCAATGTTGCAGTAAGGGGGATAATGAGAACAACGCTCTTAGGAAAAGTTGCTGCTCACACTAAATTTTTCTGCTGTACAAAACGATGCCAACTATCCGTGTTTTTTATCAACTTAAAAAAATATATATTCATTCTGAAAGGGAAAACGACTCGGAGCCAAAGGAGAGCCAAGCCCCTACAATGACCATTGTATTATCTCCAAATGCATTTCAAGATCCAGTCAGAGTCAGAGTAGAGAAGATATCGAGCAGTACATCATGCAAACTCTTGAGAGAAAAAAGTACAGAAATTTGTATAATGACACAGACAATACAGGATACAGACACCTACGTAATCCACATCAGCACAAGACGTTTTCAACCCTGTTACAATGGAAGACTGGGGATTGTATACCTTTTCAGTTTAAGTTTTACACTTCGTCTTACAAACAAAGAGGTATGTGCACAAAAGTGTGATTTGGATTTTTTTTTAAACATTTAGTCTGTGTTTAGTACATCATTTGATACATTATGCAAACCAATATTAGCCAAGCCTTTACCCGCACATTATATGCTTTTAAGAGGGATCTGAAAAGCTGCATTTTTTATATCCTTATTGCACCTTTTAAGTCAACTTTAATGTGTGATGTTTATATCTTAAAAGCGCATAACAAAAATCCTAGAAAACATGGATTTTGAGAGGGGAACTACAGCACAGCAGTCGCTGGCGGATGTAATTGCTCACGAATGGTATAATGGCAGTGGCGCTACATTTACCACACAATACACAATATACCCTTACTTCTACAAGAAAAACTAATCCCATATATCCAACTGAAAACAATAATTTAACATATTTAAAGCTAAACAGATAACTCCACGAAAAAATCATATTAAATATTCCTCTCTCTCCCTGAATACCTCCGCTGTGTAATTTTTGTGGATTATGAATATGGCTTGTAGCATCCGTATGTATGTACGTGCCCATATGAAAAACTGACTTCACTTCGCACAAGGAAGGTGTGTCACCCAAGACTCAAGACCTAAAGCATATTATTTATATACTTACATGGATCTGCATATATATTTCAAATATTATGCTTGACCATATGACAGGACAAGATGGTATACAGGGTGCTCCATAAGGGAGAATTTTCTCTCGAATCCTGTCTTCTACGAATACCATCAGGTGCATATAATAGCTAGAACTGTCATACAAATTCTCTTTGTCTTAAATTGACAGGGAGAGTAGCATATGGAATGCATACACACAAAATATTTTTAGGCAAGTCATTTCCAGCAAAGTACCTAAACTGTCAAATTAGCTGCTGACGACGACGCTTTCCTGTAACTTCCTGAATCATTCTTTTCTTCAGAACTGGGATATAATTATACGATTAGTCTACAACTAGTCGAGCCTACTACACATAATCATCACTGGAAGAACATATGGGGAACTGTGGGTGCATAATACAAATTAATACTCAGCTAAAGGCAAAGACTCAACTTACCCCAAAGATAGAATCATGTGATAGCATGATTTATCCGAGATGGTTCGCATTTGGAGTAAAAATAAACATATATGCCAAGTTTTAGAATTTCAATTGCTATTATTTATCTCTACTAAACTACTCTTGATATGAAAAATATAATAGTAATTGAGTTTTTGATTGAAAACGTGGGCTTACCGTCTAGAAGATCTTCTATTGCTAGGCAGACACCTTTATCGAACGCTCGTGCATCGGCCGCCGTCTGAAAAGTCAGTCCAAATTTCTTCTCTCCAGTTTTCCAATGATGAAAAGTTGGCATTACTTTATTATATTCGAAATCCCTCTTGATTGTACAACTTAGCACCACCTGTAAATTCAGAGGTTTACGGAATGAGGATCTTGATGATGGGAGGGGCATTACCAATCAACATCATGCATATTATATCATTATTACGCATTTGTGTAACAATTTCTTACTGATTGGTCGGATATCCTCTTGCCGTGAATGAGGTACTCATTTTTGTCTTGAATTCTTTTGCATACGGAGACATTGCTGAGACCTCCGCCACCTAAAGGGACCCAGCCACCGGTGCTATCATCTCGTGTCATCACCTGAGCTCGCACACGAACTAGGTACTGCCCACTGTTAACATAGACAAAAGAAAAAATAATTCATTAGCTCATGGGCACACTTTATTCGCACAACGACAACTATTCGAGTGGTTTAACATTAACATACAACTTCAATCAATTCCAGGTAACAAAATGGCACACTCGGGCACTTAGCGGCAGCAGACCTGTGCTATACTATTTTTAGGCAAGTCACAATTTTTTTCCAATGTCGACTTGGATTTGAAGCATATTTTTACACAAACGAAATGTAAAGTAAAACATGATTTGAACAGTTACTTCCCAGAGGACTCTATTTTCATATCCAAATTGTTCTAAAATCAGCTACTTACAGTCGATAGTCAACATTCATTCAATCGCCAGAAACTCCTTTACCCGATCGTACGCCCTTTTTAAGTTTGTATTCTCAATATAAGAAGAAATACATAAGTAACATTAAACACCGCGCATTTTTAACCGCTTCACAACACGGCAAATTAATCTTTTATCACAATAAATGCCTATAAAATTACTCACTCGCATTTAAGCTGATCCTATCTCAGCTCATTAAAAAATAATCATATTTGATTTGATCCTTAAGGGATTTTCTGAAAAAATGCGTTTTATTTATAAGATATACGCATCTACATGATTTTCCATTCCTTCGGATTTTACGACTCCCAACATCCGAACCAAAACATTGTTTTCTTTTAGCAATATTCTAAAATATCTTCATTCAATTTCGAGACTTGAGTGTGGCGCTATACATTCATAATCCACAATTACTCTTAAAGCTGTGTACGACTCAAAACGAAATGGGAATTAATACATGGATCTCCAAGGCGTCATCGAGAAAATACAGTTT
>JAQFZW010002788.1:0-15466 GCA_034687055.1 Heteromurus nitidus | reverse complement strand
AAGTATAACTATATGACGGGGGAGAGCACGTACGTTACGAATCATTCTCTTTCTTCTCCATGAAGAAGGTCGGAGAGTCGTTTCTCCATCATCTATCTATCCATCCATCTAAAAGAGAATTGCTGTTTTTGGGCGTGTGTTTGTCTCTCCCTCTCCGTGTGTACGCAAACACACACACACACACTCTGCCCTTATTGTTGAAAAACAAAAGTGAAGTGAAGTAGGGAAATAATGAAAACAAAGGGAAACGAATCTTGTGTCTGAAGAACCTCCAAACAGAATAAAATATCAACCTTTCCCTTTTTACTTTCCATTGTGCATGCCTGCAACTCTGGAGGAAGAGGAAGAAAAAATCGCGACTTGATACATCAAGAACAAAGAAAGGAATTTGCTCTAGCTTCTCTTTTCAATCCGCTTCATCTTTCCTCTCTTTTTTTCTCTTCTCTCTCGAAATTCAAGAATACATTTTTTGGAGGAAAGAAAGTGGAGAAAACATGGAGAGTGGAAAGAAGGGGAAAGGGAAGTTGAGAACGCATCTAGATTTTCGTGCGTTTATATATATTTTTTTGTTCCTAAGGAGCGAGCAGAGAATGAGCATCAATAAATTCTAAAAGATTCATCTCTCATTGATCGGGAACAGATCGACTTGAAGTTGGATAAAAGACGAGGGGAAAAAAGCTAAGTAAAATAGCGAAACGAATGAGAAAAGACCGTGTGTGTGTGTGTGGATTGTGGATGGTGCATGTATTCCATCTCTGATGGCATGATATGGTGAAACACGGAAAGAAGTAAGTAAGTAAGTTCCATCTTATAGATTTCCTCTCTTTCTCTCCAATGCTTCATTTCCATCCAAGGGTAATATCTCCGAGTTTCGTAATGGCGGAAGTAGATAAAAAGCATAAGGCAATATGTTGTGGTTGCTTCCCTCATATCTGCATAACAAACTCAGACGTGTATTTTCCTATTCTTTTCCGTGCCGATTCCCAACTTTTTGGGGGGAAAAGTGTAGCAATAGGAAGAGGAGAGAAAAATGTACGTATATCCAAGACAAATAAGACAACACTAAAACCCTAAATCCATAATACCGTAAAAGTATATGGAGAAGGGAGTTTAGTTCTCTTCCCCGTCCAATATTATTATTATATATCTTCGGACTGATTAAGTGCAAGGATCCCGCTTGTCTCACAGACTCCACGAAGGAATCCTCCTCCTAATATTTGGTTTCAGTTGACATGCTACAATTGCACCACTGACAACTAAGCGGAATTTGCTCTATTTCTACCCTCCAACATTTTCTCTCTTCCAACATATATCCTTTTTTTGTATGTATCCGAATTGTCTTTCACTTTTTTTTCTTCTTTTCCTTCCTCCGGTATTTTCTTCTCTTTTCTGAGAGACGAGAAAGGACAAAACAAAAGTGAGGAATAAGTATTTTGTTTTTCTCCAAACTATTCATTCGATCATCCAAAGCTAAGACCATTTTTGATACGAACACTTTTTCCTCTTTTGTTTTGAACAATATTTTTTATAATGTACTTGAGACCACTAAAAAGATGTAAGAATGTACGCTGTACGCTTCTTTTCTTCCTTGTTGCAAGACAACATCAGAAACAAATAACCTCCAATCTTTCTAGCGTCACGGAAATATTCTTTCTTCTTCTCGGTTCTGCTTTCTTCCAAAGGAATATAGATATCTGCTAGTCCTTTTTCCAACGGTTTCATTCAGGAAGTTGCATTTTTTTCTCGAGTGAAGGCGAGAGTTTAGGTTTTTCTAGTGGAGCGTTGTACATACTTTTGCTTTTCTGCCAACTTCTTCTCGTCTTTTTCCTCAGATGTTTTTTTCACTCTCTCCAATATATTTTCCATTCTCTCCTCTCTCTCGATTTTTTTTCACCAGTGCGGAACTTCGTGGTCAGCCTTGGATCCTTTTGGAAAGTTGTTCTTTTCCCGAGTCTTGATGAACGAGGGAGAGAAAGGGAAAGGGGAAACGAGCGAGATGAGCGAACAATGTACTTCTCAAGTGTGTACTTCTTTCTCTGCCTTCTTTTGAACGTGCCTGTTACGCTGCTCACTTGAGCAGAGAGCAAGGAATACATGTATCATTATTATTGTTATGGTTCGAAACCGTACTATCCCGTCACCATGGCGTACGTGGATTTCAGACTCACTCGGCTAAAAGTAGGTAGGCATTTCCTCAAGTTAAACCCAATTTCTCTTCGTTTCCGTCAGGAAATATCATTTTTCACAGAGATATCGGTCAGAGAAACTCCCTCTCCAGTCTCCACCTGCCTTACATTACACTCGCACTCTTCATTACATTTCGGCAGTCTTTGTTCACAAACGTTTCTCAAAAATAGAGAGAAAATGTCCAGTGGGCTAGACAAATGTGAAATTCCAGTTGAAAATTAGCTAGCTCTCGATTTTCTCCGTAATTGCAACGTTTCCCCCACCTTTTATATGTTTCCCTTGGTGTGACTGAATTAGGCCAACGGCACATATAATCATCAATTTTGAATGTGTGGATAAAGAGAGGGTTATCAACTTGAGCACATTTTCAAAATAAATTCTATTTCAATCCTTGTGCACCATTTTAAGTGAGTCTCCGCGAGATAGACGAAAATTAGGGAGAATGGGCGAAGGACATTCCATCTAAAACATGTCCCAATTCAACTCGTCACAGTGACAAAGGAGAGTGCCACTGAAAATTCACTCTCCTCCACTGAACTGAATCTATCCCCGTCTCTTCCACGTTCTTCTTCTTCTCTTCTCTCTCTCTCTCTCTCTCTGGAAGAAACGGAGTGAATTTTTTTTCTTGTGAGTGAATTCTGTGAATAGCTGAAACGATAAGACTGGAAGTGAATAGACAGAGAATAAGTGGTGGCACACAATGCGAATAAAAATGTGTCTCTTCTCTCCTTTTTTCATGGTTTTCCAACGATTCCCTTAATTTACCACACACATTCATTGTGTACACATACACAAAAGCGGATCGAGAGAGAGAAAAAACCCTAAGAGAGTTAGAGAAGACTACGCGACTAGATTCAGGAGGAAAACTGGAGCTTGACAATAGGTTGGAACGACGTAAGATCCCTTTTTAATGGGATTCAATTGCAAGGGAATGGTAGAACACCTCTTCTCAAAAAATAAATGTACCTTTTTTTATTCCTCTTGGAATGCGTATCAGCCATAAACAAGCAAAGTGAAGAACGCATCTCACACGGCTACAAACTCATTGGAAATAACAATTGGGAGAGTAGCTGGAAGGCACTCAGCTCTCTCTCTTCTCTCTCTCTCTCTCTCTCTCTCCATGTGTGGGAGACGATGTGAGGTGTAAGTAGGTAAAGTAACCAGGGGTGGTATTCCTATTACCTTTACTCCTCTCCAAAAAATCCGCATCTTTTCTCAAACTCTCATCCCTTTTTTCCGCACACCAGCGCAGACGAAGAGAGGAGAGATGGGATTTTGAGAAGGTATGAGAGTACAAACACACACACACGAACGAAAATCTTAGACGTCTTCTATCCGCTCTCGCATCTTCTCTCTCATCTCCATCCCACTCCTCGATACTTCTCAACTGACGAAAAGTGAAGGTAAGTGAGTGAGAGAGTAACAGCATTCCGTTCTATTGTCAAGTGCAAATAAGTTTTTCCACTCGATGCATTTCCCATCTCAAACAAACACTCGTCGTTGTTACGCATGGAGCTATGCTACTACGCTTATACACTCTGGAAAATGAAGTAGATGCGGATGAAGGAGAAGAAGAGGCACAGCAGATGAGTTTTTTCTTCCTCCTTGCGCTAGTTACACGCTCCTTACTCTCCACTACCACAACACAACATCTCCAGTGAGACAACGTTACTTACTGGAATGCCCCCTCTCTATCCACTCTCCACACACACACATTGTATTCAAGGAATGCATAACTTGAAGTAATGGTATTTTACTAACGCACGTCTATTCCGTTTAACTAACAACTACAAGCTTTTCTTTTTACACAAACATGAAGCGCCTTTGTTTTTTTGCACGAGATGTGTTTCCTTTTTGGAAAAAATGTAATGTACGTTTTTATATTGTCGTCGTATCGATATATCTTCTCCGCGTATTTATGGCGATTCCAAGAAGGCAATGAATGTATATGCTTGGATTTGCCATTTGGATTGTTGGTTAGTTTCCCTTTCGCTTATTCCATTTTCCAATTTATCCTTCTCAGCGTAAACTTCATGATTGTAATAGGAGCAATCCCCCACAAAAAGGAAGAGTTTCGCGAAATACTTGCTATAACTTCATATATAATCTTCGGCGACTGCATACAGAGACTGAGGTAAAGTGGCACTAGAGAGAAGCGTGAGGGGAGCATCATCTCAACTCTCAAGTCTTGTTCCAGAGCGAAAAATTTAGTCGCCATTTTCGCCTTTCACTCTTGTGAATTTATAAAGAGCCATTGATATAGATTCATTATGTGGAGTGTGCAGCAGATATTACATGAAAATTGTAAAACGTACACACAAAAGAGCCATCAGGGAATCATAAGAACCTTTCCCCGTTAACTTAAGATTGGATGAGATGATATAGCGGCGGTGGCAAGACTCGAACGGAGGGAAAGCTGGAAAAGATGAGATTGTACACTCACTCTCTTCTCGAACATAAAAAATATAACCTGTGTGGGAATTTGAGCTTAAATTGGAGAAAATGGAGAAGGTGCATATAAAACTGTAAAAGTAGTCAAACGCGTGTTTATATCTGTGGTTATTCTGTAGTCCTTATTCCCTTTTACTTTAGCATATGCATATAAGCACAAAGGGAACATTAAACAGAGCGGTTGAAGTAAAAAAAAGTAGTATTCATCTTTGAACAGAAGAAGGACGGACCCACAGACAAACATGCTTTTTTATTCTGGATAGACAAAGCGGCACTTATTTTTGTAGAGAGGTTTCTTCTTCAGTCTTAAAAAATATGTAGAGATTAGCTCGACGAAAAAAAGGAAGAAAAGATATCTGCGCGTCTTTCCCGTAACTCTCTGGGTTGCAGAGATTGAGACTCGGAAATGAGAGAAGAGCAAGAGCGTCACACTGAATTGTTTCGTATCTTGGAAAAATCAAGCCTACCACAAAATAGGCTTTTAGACAAAAAAAACCTCTTCCATTCTTTTTGTGTTTTTTGTTGGTAAAGCTAAGCTCTTAGAGATGTATTTTTTTGTAAAAGCAGGCAATTGGAAAGAAGAAAAAAAGTAAAGAGTAGAAGCCTGAAAATGCCACAACAAAATTGTTCCTTCTCGCTTACTAACTGTCAAAGACAGCCACACACATAGACAATTCTTTTTCCTCCTCTCGGAAAAAATAGGAGAAAAACTTTGTTTATGCTTGCTCATCCTTCGTTCCGTAGCTCAAGAGTGGAGTCAAATCAAAATAGACTTTGTGACTGCCTCTCTTACTCTGATTTAATGCCTTTTTCTAACTCACTCACTCATTCCTTTAAGAGTCGACTCTTGCGCACAATCAGTTTTCCCCTTTTTCTTCTCCATCAATCTCCTTATCCTCTTTGCCAAATCTGATGATCCCAGAGAAAAAATTTTTGTCAATAATTTGCACATCTGCAGAAAAAAAACTCACTTTGCTAAAACCAACATGGGACGGGGTACTACTTTATCGCCATTTTAGTATAAACACACTTGGCAGTACAACACAACTCTCGACATAAAAACTCTTCACTCAAATGCAAATTACCCTGAAATCGCTCCAAAGTTCTCCATCGACGGTAACCATATTTCATCCTGTGACTACATTAATAAAGTGTCATCCTCCTCCAAACTAAATTCAGCGGAGATACAATCAGAGTAAAATGCGTTTTACACTCTCATACGTCGTGAAAACTAACGTGGAACATTCCAACATTCCATATAAAAAGCCTAAAACTGATAAATTCTTCCATTTTCCTCAAAAAATACGGGGAATGGTGCAAGAATGCATTTCTTCGCTCGGTGAAAAGGATTATATTTTTCTTATTTCCCTATTTCCATTTGATTTCGTAAGTGAGCACTTTTTGCCTGCATTGCTACACGGAGTTTACAAAAAATAATGTGGTAGGTATTGCAATGATTTCATCTCAATCCGACCTCGCACCATCTTCGAAAAATAAGGTAACTAAACTCTCTCATTTTCCAGAACAGCCTCAATCTTTCCCCCATTCATCCAATATGGCGGAAAACCAGATGGGCATCTAGAAAAAGTGTGAAAATAATGCTGTGTGGGAAGCACTTTTAATATGACTTGAACTGTAGAAATTCTACTGGATTTCCACTTCCACCCTGAAAAACAGAGAAGCATATAAACACTATTTGAAGCTACTCTGCCCTGTCATCCTAGCTTTCAACTCTATCTGATGAGAACACCAACGTCGAATATAATGTGCATTGGCAGAGAGGGAGAGAAGATGTATCTCAAATATTCGCTTCGAACGATGTACACAATAATGTGCAATAATGTTGTCTACTTTGCCGCAATATCATTTCATTGCCTTTCCCACTCAACTTTTCTTGAGATGGCATACCAGATTGTTGATTTTCACATTCCTTGTCTTCTTCTCTCTGAGAACGCTTCTCTTTCCCATCTTTTTACCGAACACTTCTTTTTTGTCATTCTTTTCTCAATCCCATCATCGCCATCACCATCATCTCCAAAATGCTGCTCTCGCTCCCTCTCAAATGGTATAACTTATCGAGTGGTTGGATATATTTATTTAGTGTCACCAAGAAGGATTTAAGTCCTCTCTTTAAAAGCTTTTTTCCTCTCTCTCTCTCTCTCTCTCTCTCTCTCTTTTCAGACTCGAGCTAAAAGTCGTAAATACATCAGGGGACTGGGGAATGGGATATGAATCTCTTCTCCTTCCTCCTCCTAATTAGTAATCTATTCCACTCCCACAGACAAAAGAACAGAGTTTAAAGTAAATCTGAAAGCAATAAAATAAGTATGTACCTATCCACTTCCCCCTCCTTCCTACCACTCTTTTTTTCATTAATTGCACAAAACTACTAATTTCTACTTTTCCGTAATGGATAACGTTTGAATTATCGCTTTCACGTGCGGCTTTACGTTCTCATACAGGAAGTGATGGATGTAGGCGAGGTACTAGTACTACCACACAAAAGATATACGTATGTTGATACACATACACACTCGGAAAATAATGGAAACCCGCTCTTTCACTAGTTCCGGTAGTCTTTTCCCTGAAAAGTCGGTAAACGAGTGAGTTGAGGAAACGGTTATTCTCTCAGCTCACCTCTCTCTCTCTCTCTCTCTCTCTCTCTCTCTCGGCACACTCTAAATCGAACTTTGCCAACGGTAGAAAATGATATTATCAATGTGACCTATCACCCATCCTACCTTACCGACCCACACAGAGCCCGCCTCTTATTTCCTATTTCTCTCTCTGGCAGGAGTGAGTGAACGATTGTGAGAAAACATGAAAGAGGCTGGCTATCTGATATCCCCTCGAATGTCGAGCCTTTTTCAACAAAAACACCGACGAGAACCGTTTCTCTACTCCGACGTCTTGGGAAAATTATTGGAAAATTGTGTGGTGTGTTTGTGTGTGTGTGTGGAAAATGTATGTATTCATATAGCCAGCAGGAAAATCAGAGTGTGAGCAAAAACGACTTCTGCCTGATAAAAAAGTAGATATATGAAAATTAATTTTCTCTCAGAGGTCAAAAATTCCATCCTGACGTCATTATAAAATGAAGGTATAAATTTTGTCAACCTCTTCAAATATATCCCAGTGACCGTTCACTTTTGTTGATACGAGAAATAAAAATTTGGCATACCAAAGAGTTTATTGGTTGTACTTTAATTGTGTAATATATTATGAGAAAATCGATTGAAATTCTTGCATTCAACATGTAGAATTAGAGAACGTCACGCAACGCATTACTCCAACCCTTTTTGCTATGTGTCTTCGTCTTCTCCTCCGACCGTGAACATGAATATTTGATAGAGAAGCAAAAGCAAATAAGAAAGACAATAAAATGCCATATGTGTCCATAAAGCATAAAAAAGTAAAAGATAGACGGAGATAGCCAAAGAGTTTTCTTTGGTTGAGGAGAGAAGAAACTACCAGTTTTGTGCAATCGTGGTGGAACGGCTGCCGCCGCTGCTCGCAGTAAAATGAGAGGATGAACAAGACTCGGACTCTTTTATCGTAAATACCTGCACACAGACACAGCTCAAAAGGAGCGTAGGTAGGTACATCGGACAAACATACGTCTTTTGCTGCGTGTGACCAACATATCATCATCATCAATACACTTCTCCCCACATCCATCCATATTTTTTCTTCTTCTTCGCCGCACACATAAAAAGACAGCTCATTTTCGTCATATTTGCATAAGAGCAAGTATGTGCCATGTACATTTTTTCCACAAAATGCAAATTGGCCAAAGAATATGTGCTCGTCTTGTTATGTTACATCTTGTTGCAATAAATAATAATGGGATAAGGAATTGTGCGAAAATCGTTTTGTATCATCGTTTTACACTCCCGCTCACACACAGGTAAACCACATCGCTAAATCGAGGAAACCTTTTCATGAGTACAGAGATAGTTGGAAATAAGAAGAAAAAACATTTTTGAAAGATAGTGTCCTCAGCTTAGAGTCCGGCACGGTTCATTTTAATGTGTAAAAATTCATGAGATGCATAGAGTTGTAGAGGAGAAGAATAGGACTCATATCGCGAAGGAAATGAGAAGGCGCATTTTACCTAAAGTATGGTCGCCTGTTGTTTCCTCTCTTTTCTTGGTTAATGAAAAGAAGAGGGAGAGAGAATGAGAATCTATATCTATCCATCTCTGCCACTATCTCAATGCTTTTCCCCTGGCTAGAGTCAGAGCGAAAAGAAAAAGGGAAGACGGAACAGGTTCACATGTAACATGCCGACGGACAGAGAAGAAGGCAAAACCGACCTGTGAGTTCACTCACTGACATAAAAGCCTCCGTTAATCATGAACGACAGAATGAGAGGCTAACACATTTCTTGCCTGATTCTTCTCTATTTTTCCCCCTTGCGTGTGTGTGTGTGTGTGTGCTAAGGCATGGATGGATTATATAAGCTGGTTACAGAGTACATCCATACCAAAAAACCAAACTACACACAAAAAAGTTTTTTTTGCTGGTTTGAGTATATGTGGATATACATGTGTGTGTGTGTGTGTGGAAACAAGTTGAAGACTGAAGTAAGACTCTGGTAAAAACTTAATGGAACAGAAGGGGAGAGCGAGAGAGAAGAAGCAACATTGTTCTTTTTTTCTCTTCTCTCCTTTATATTCACTCACTTTCTTGTCTTGTGCAACAACTCACTGGAACAAAAGAAGATAGCCAATCTCCTGTTCTCCTCTTACAATTACTGCCACCGTTCGTTGCTGCCATTACGAACGACTAGTTGAGTTGCATGAAAATTAGGGAGAAAAAACAACAGACATACAGGTATCTCTGCCCATGTAAACAACATTCAACATTGTCTTGCTTACTCAAGATTGTTAGGCATGCTAACCTCCTCGCCTCGTCTCCATACTCCTTGACTGCGAAAGTTCTTATTACAAATATATGGCATATGGTCTACTACAATGTACAATGTGTGTGGAGGATGATGAGTAAAAGGAATTGGAAGAAGGATTTCGAGGCGAGGGGTCTAAGGTCGTGAGAAATCTCTGGATGTCATGATGATATCATAATAGCATGAAAGATTGATGGCGACGACAATGCCAAACATGATATATTTCCATGCCATAAAAATTTGCTTTGAGTCTTCGAGTGCAAACTATATTATTTACTTTTTATTTGGTGCGAGTGCTGCAAAACATGCAAAAAAAGGATGCTTCTATTTCGTGTGTCCAGGTTTTTAGAACACAATTTACGTTATTGCAAAAACATTATATATCCTTCGTCCATACGAAGATTCGATCGCTGACATGGACAGGGACTCCATTAAGCATTGAGAAAAGGAGATTTCGCAACAAAATTATTTTTGTTGTTTCTTGTGCCCTAAATTTCTGACTGTTCCAATTCCATGTTTAAAATGTGGATGTACCAATTCCAGGTGTGTATACTCCACACTTTTGTAGAAAATGGGAATTGTTGAGACAACTTTGTACTTGTTGTCCACACACTCCTTTTTGACCCCGTCGTCCATACTATGTCCCCACATCTGACTGACGATGGGTAGGAGTGGAGGAGTGGAGCAAAGCAGTTAAATTGTCTTTTAGTCGGTGTCATTGCCATGAAATGCTCTTGTTTTCCTGGGAAAAGATTGCAATGGGCTTGGCTAGACAAGAGCGGACACGAATGGAATGTAATTTTCTCTTGTTGAAATTACTCCAGTTTTAAAAAAAGCGAGCAATTCAAGTTTTTTCTTCTCTCTCTCTGTTTCAGTGCAGCAGCTGTACAGTCGGCTTTACTACTTTACTTTTGTGTGTAATGTGATGAACCAGAGGAGAGATGAGGGTATTCGGTGCTTACTCTAAATTGACCAGAAATTACAATATATTTTTTTTCTCTCTCAGTAACGGCTTCTCTCTTCTCCATCCGAATTAATTTTCCGCTACGTTTCCCCCAATACTTTGAAATAATTTAGGCGCTCATTCCCCATTCCAAGATGAACATATGGGCACTAGAGAGGCTACCTTGAGCCAGGCTTTGGAACAATAGAAAAAAATACAAGATAAGCGGATCTCATCTTCGGCGGAAAAGAACCGAGAGCAACTGATCTCCTCTTTTTTGTCTTTGTATTCTAGCCCAACACAACTCCGCATTCTCTCCATATCCATTTTTGAAATTGGTTGGCCAATGGAAAATGCATATAGGGATTCCTCCGAGAATTCTCTTGCAACAAAATAAAAATCTATTCCTTCTTTTACTTTAGTGTGGTTACTTTGCCTACTTTCACAGCTTGAGAGAAGCATAAAGTCTAACCTTGCCAAAGTTTTTTTAGCCTTAGTTCAGATGCGAAATCAGACGTGAAAGGATTTGCACAACATTCACTCTCATCGTCAGTTCAACAGCAGGAGCCTTCGCTCTTTCTCCACACTTTTAGCCGTTTTTTCGCTTAGTTGGCATGATCGTGTGTGTGATGGAAAATTGGGTAACATATAAAAAAGAAGGGACCACCACTGCAACCCAGTTGCAACCAGAGACTGTATCTCTCTCTCTCTTCTCAAAAAACTGAAGAGTAGCAGAGGGAAATGCGGGTTCGAAGATAATATGCATGTCGTGTATTCCTATTTTTCCTTCTCCTCGTCTCTAGCTTTAAACCTTGTTTTTATTTACTTTAGTGCAACAGAGCAAGCATCTTCTCTATTTTCTTATTCCACATCCCCTTCCAACATCCAACCTTGTTTTTTTTAGGACAACAGCACCACAGAGATTTTAGAGCATCACTTCTCCTCTCTCCTCTCTAACATTAGCAACTTACTCTGATTTTTATCGGTAACACTAACACCCAGAGTTTTCCCTATTTCTCTCTTCACCCGGAAAAAAATTCCTGCTGCTCCTGCCGCTGGACAGTCACAGTCAAAATTGAAACAGTAAACTTAAACGAAACCAGACAAAAAAAAATCTCGAGCAAGAGAGCAGAGAGAAAGGACGAAACAAAGGAAGGCAGTGAAGTAAAAAGAAACATTCAATAACGAACTCTCCTCTTTTTCTCGTTTTTTTCCCTTTAAAATCCTTCGAGTGAGCAATAAATGTAATGTAGTATATCCATATTGTCTCCTGCTCTTTAAAACTAAGAATGTCTTAAAGGAATGCATCTCTATCCCTTTTGCTCCATGTTCACTCACTCACATTTGCACGCATGTAACCATGAAGGAGGAACAGTCCCAAAAGGTATGAAAAGCAAAGAGCATGATCATCATCATACGGCGAGCTAGAGAGAGAGAGCAACAAAAATATTTTTCTGCAGAGAAGAAAAGGCATGGAAAAGGAAACAATCGGGGGGAAAGACGTAAAGACTCTCCCAGTGCATGTTTGCTTTATGTATGGAAGTGTCTTGGTGTGTGTATGTATATGTGCAACTGGGGTCAAAAGGGAGCACACTTGCCTTTTTCTTCCTCCTTTTCTCCATTTCTCACGTAGGTTCCTCACATATATCCCCTTTCCCATTATCACTGCTCATCTTGTATATTTATATATCTTCTCCAAGTACAATTCGGAGGTGTCCAAATATAAAAACCTAAACTTGGAGGGAATGGATGTCGAGAAGAAAACGAGTGAGTGGAGGGAAGACAACTTCTTGTTGAGCTCTCTTGTGTAAGTGCCGATGGCAAATGGGAAAATGGGAGACCAGAAAGTCAGAGGAAATTCAGTTAAAAGATAGAAACGATGTTAGTGATGGTCGTCGCGATGGTGATGTGTGTGACGGGGAGAAAAGGAGGAAAAGGAAGAAAGCTGTCGAATGGGAGAAGAGGAAGACGGGAAAAATGGAGACAAGACATTCGGGGGGAAATGGGGAAGAGAAAACCAAATAATGCAAAGGTTATTTGGAACGGAAGGAAAGGATAAGTTCCACAGCATACTTTTTTCTCTCCCTCCCTTTGTTTCCCTCTTTTATTCCTCTCTTCTCTTTCTCTCTCTATTTGTTTCGACTTTTTTTTCCTCTTCCTAGTTTCCACCATATCGAATTATAATATGCTCGAGCATAACGAAAGAAACAAAGGGAAAGGGGGAGTTATATATATTCTCTAACACCGGTTTCCTCTTTCCCGTTGAGTACATAAAAGCTAGTTCCTTGTGGCATATCTTTAGTGTTGAATTTTGCGAGTAAACGAAGCAATTGCATAATATAGTCTCATCTCCGTCTCATCTTCCCTGTTTTTTTTTGTTCGGAGGAGATACTCTCGAGTGAAATTGGAGGAAGAGTCGGGGAATAAAAGTGGGAACGCTCCATGGAACTTATTTTTTTTGTACTCTTGTTATTGTCCCAATCAAAGGAGAGAAATTCACGAAGCAAACTTGAGATCAAGTATCAATTGATTTGGAATTCCGGAGACTTACCCTTCGGTTACAAACCGACGAAATGCCATGTTTTGTGTGTGCACATGAATAAAAAATATATAAGGCTACATATATGAAGATGTTATGTAACCTCACGTCAACAAAACACGAAAGACACACGTCATGTACATACTTTGCGCGCATACGAATACCGAAAATTGGTGAAGAATATATGCATATGCACATGGTGGATACGTGTTCTGAATTGAGGTTCTCAAAATGAAAGGGCAATTCTTTCTCCTTTTCTTCCAGATTCCCGGAAGAGTTTACTATTTTTGGGAGGAAAAAAATAAATGTAGACAAAAATTGTGTCTTCCTTTCCTGGAAAATAGTTGAATATGAGCTTGTCAACAAGAACATGTCTCCGAGCTAATTTTTGAGGGGGAAATAGTAGTTGCATTTAATTCAAACAGCTGCGTCCATAGAGACTCGGGAAGAAAGCTGGCGAAATGGAGTTCACCTAACTACCATTTGTTGACCCATTCAAAGCAGCATATATTTATATTTTCACAGACGCAATGCGACCTTTTTTTGTTGGATTTTCAGGTTATATTCCAACCCGATTTGTATAGTGTGGTGGGAGTACAAAAATTCGTATCCATGAATAAAGTGCACTCCTCAATTCCTCCGCCAACTCCATTCGAACATAATTTTTTCAGTGATCCGCCCCCTCCTTTCAACTCCCTTGTCAAAGTTTGCAAAAATGGGAGAGAGAGGAAAGTCTGGTGAGTGAAAGAATACTTGTGGGATATCCATGTCATTTCCCTACAGCTTACTTACACATACACTCGCATGCATTTGAAAAAAATGCATTTAACAGTCATTTCACTTTACTTTAATACGAGAAATGAATATGGGCACAGGTCCCTTCTGAATTGGCATTTCGAAGATTTCTCAAAAAATAGAAGAAAATAGGACAGATCAAAAACGGCTTCAGCTTGTTCTCAATAGGTTTCTTGCTGACATGTTTAGACGTTCGTTTGTACATGGTTGGTATGACATTTGGACGAAATGGGTTAACGCTGCCAGTTGCCAAAAAAATGATTCATCTCAAAGGCACCATTTTCTTCCTTCCAAGGAAATTTGTGGTCGATATTGACAATCTCTATCTGTGCGGGAGCTAACAAGGCTTGTTAAAATATGAATAAGCCTGTTTTCACTGACTGTCGAGTGATATCATTAAAAAAACTGAGTGCAGAGTGCATGTTTCTCACTGATGCGTATCAATAACACTGTATTTTTTTCAGCAGAAGAGTTGAGACTATATACGTTTGAGGGCGAGGGTTACATGTACACATTTTTTCCTAGTATAATTACGCTCGTTCTGCGGCTACTTTGGTTGTTGGATTTGGATTACACTTTTAAAGAAGTACCTCTCTCCAACTCCCATTAACTTATTGAAGGATGCTTGAAAGAGGTATGAAAGCCCCTTTAACAAACCATTAACGAAGAGAAGCAGTACTTCTCTTGACTAGGCTGGAATTCCACCAAAAAGAAAGAAAAAAACATTTTTTTTGCATTATATTATTTCAGTTCACTTTGTACGATTCCGCTTGTCGCATTCTTTCAACTTTTTTCACAAAAAAAACATGAATCCGACTTTCCAAGTGTTTTAATTATGTCGTCGAAAGCATATACATATCCTATCTAGTGCACTCTTGGAAAATAATGATCTGCAAAAAGATTACAGCTTAATATCCATCCATATTTCATTTCACCTAATTGTCCCTCCACCAGTTTTTTCACTCTCTCTCTCTCTTTCTTTGAGTGCAAAATTTTCCTCTTGTTTGTATTTACAACGTGAAATGAAGGGTTATTTGGGGCAGACGACGACATGAGAGAAACTCTTAAACTCTGCTTGGGAACAAATTCTAAATTATTCATAGTGCTCCAAATGGATGGCTTTTCGTGTATTATCCACTCGAGAATCAAGTAGAAAAATATACAACATTTCTACCCAATTCAGAGGAAAGTTGGTCATCAGAGATGATAAACTCCATTTAAATCCTTTCCCCTTTAACTCCGCTGTGGAGTACATCTTGTTCTTATCTCTCTCTCTCTCTCTCTTCCAACTCAAACATAAAGACCTGGACCGGGGAATCTCTGCGAGGTAGGTAGGGAGTTTTTGCTTTAGACCTCATGTAAAATACAGGAAGAAGATTCCATGTTCCACATATGAAGTAATTCTTATTTCCCAAGAATGAAATGAGTTCTTGGTAGCAGTTCTCTCCAACACAACTCTCTCCAGTATAAAATGAGAGAGTGATATGGGGCAAGGAAGCAAAAGTGAGTGAGTGAGGAAAATGGTAACGCACACTCTTGAGTTTTGTATGAAAAGGTTTCACTCACTCACCAGTCATCCATTTTATTGCTGGCAAGTCTTTACACCGGTAGTCAGTCAGTCATTCAAGTCCGTTATGGCCTTTTC
>JAQFZW010002787.1:0-15466 GCA_034687055.1 Heteromurus nitidus | reverse complement strand
TCACACACTCAAATAATACTTTTGCGTCGTAGTGTTCAGGAAAGTTTATAGCGGACACGGTTTACTCATTTATTATTTTGAGTAAAGTTATTTGCCACAGAGCTCAAGTAAATATATTTTACAATAACGAATCAAAAAAAGGAATATTCTACCGGAAACATAAAACAAAATGAAATAACTAGAAATGTTGAAACCACGACTAAAAAGGAAAGAAGAATGTTGATCGGAGCTCGGCTGGAATGTCTCTGACTATTGAGCGGCTGGTTCCTCTGAAGTAACCCACAGGAGTTGTGTGTAGGTTGTATTGAAGAGAAGTACGACGAGTCGCGAGTTCACATGGTTGGTAAATGGGAGAGTGCAAAGTAGCATCCCATGCATTTCTTATGGGCAGCAAAAGAGCAAGTGCTGAAATGAGTGTGGGTGAATGTTTGTGTGAGTGGTTGGCGCTTGACTGAAGGGCATCATGAGACGGTGTTGACACATAATCCTTCTCACAATAGCCTGAATCATAAGCACTTATACTTATAATACGCCAACCTGCGGACACCAGCATAGGGAGAGTGAATTTTGTACAAATTTTTTTTTCATGTGCTGCTGACGTCATTGAAGTACAAAATTCTGTATGCATGTGCATGGAGAATTTTGTACTTCAATGACGTCACGCGAGCTGAGCTCGCGCATACCCTTCTATGTTGGAGCTGTGTAAGCTTCATGTTTTGTTGAAATACGCATGGTGTCCTAACCTTTAGTTATAGTCCCCTTGATAATAATGATAATACGCGAAATACTTAAAAAAGGGTAATACAGAGCACTAGTAAAAGAGACATAAATGTTTCACGTACATTTCCTTTTGCTTTCATCCAATGGGTTTCCAATTGTTCCTTTCTGCCTGGCTAAAATATGTTACAAATGGTAATCAATAAAAGGGGCCGTCCGTCGTTTATGCTTACGTTAAAACCTGTATATTATATTAGCTACCTTAGGCTCAGATTTACATAAAATCATACCAATGGGAAATGGAAGTGACAAAAGCAAAAGAGTAATTGTATCCTTTCCCTCATCAATTTCGTATCTTTTACAACGTTTTCGATATATACTTAAGATTCGCGTGATGTAAGAGTGTTTTTTTCAAATTCAAAATGTTCCAATGACATTGTCAATTCATTCATACTTGAGAGCTTGTCAGGTGATGCATGTGAAACTCGGAACAATTAATTACATCAACAAAAGGACACCTCCGGTATTTCTGCAGTTTATGGTTGCTCGAGTAATCGATCTCACTTTAATTAAATGATCCCACCATAACTTCCTACCTATTATCCATAGGTATGGCCAATTGAAGGACCTTATCTCTGTCCAAAAAAAATCGCATGAAAATACGATCAGAAGAGCTACGTATCCCTCCTTACATGTGTCATGAAATTTCTCATGATACGAAAAACCATGAAATATGAAATCTGATCAACATAGGCCACGACAAAAGGAGAAACCGCATGAAATTTCTCATTCACATTTCTTTTTTGTCCATGTCAGAGCAAACGCCACAACTGGAGAATTCCACGGATCTAAATTAGTGATTATATAGAACAGGGATTTGTCAATTTCTCACCGAAAAATGAGGAATGAATTAACGATTTCTAAATATACGAGGCGTACAAAAAGATGGACTATTTTGTTGGTTTTCCTTCACTCCGCTGAAGAAAATTGATTGAGTATGCAATTATAAATCCATAAAGTATTATTGCGTTTGAAGGGAACAGATTTGAATATATATTTTTATTGATTTATTTCCTTCGGGATAAAAAGGCTTAAGAATCGTACAGGAAGATTATAGATGGGACGACGGGAGAGGAAACTGAAACAACTTTGTGTAATGCAAATTGTGAACTTTGAAAATTGGTTTAGAAATTAGATGTAACAAATTTTTGTCGAAAGGCCAAATTTATTCTCCAATGTTGATTCCAAACGTTTGAAACACTCCCGATTCTTTGAGATATTTCAAATCTCTGCGGAGTACGTCATGAGTGGGCTCAAGACCTGCCTCAAAATCGGGATAAATTGTGCGAATCTTCTCATTTGTGAAAAAGTCCTGGCTGCTTTCCAAGTATTTTTGGAGACCTTTTATCGACGGAGATGTAGCCAGATCTGTTGCAAACTCTCATGATATCTCCCTGTCATCAGCTGAAGTGACTTATTGTCATCCAGTGTCTCCAGTTTCACCAAAAAATCTGGAAAAGGCACAGTTTCTATGTTAATCCCATATTCCTTCGCGATCTCGATCACGACTTGTTCTACCCCCGGATTTCTCTCGCAAACATGGATCACATCAGACTGCGCCATTCCCTTCTCGAACATCAATTTCACACAAACCTCCGCACATTTGTCAACTGGAATGATGGGAACTGGCATTGGAACTTCTGGCATGCATTCTAGCTTCATAAAGGCAAGCAAACGGAGAAGCAGATGATTGGTTTCAAAATGACATTTGCCGGTTCGGCTGTCCCCACCAATAAATGGGAGCCTGACAACCTTGCAAGGAATGCCCCTCTCAATCCCTTGCCTCATCAATTGCTCAGCAATGTGCTTGGACACAGGATAGCCCATATTTTCTGGAAAGTCGTCGAAAGCCCCTACTTCCTCCCAATCCTCGGAGAGATGTCCCTTCTCGTCCACACTTGGCGCTGCCAGGAAGGTCGACACGTGTAAAACATGCTTTAGCCTTCGATGAACGGCGAACTCCAGCACTCTTGAAGTTCCTAACACGTTTGCTGTTCGCACCTGATGTTTATTTTGATTACCGCTTCTCCAGTACTTGGCATTGTGGTCGGTACGTGCAGCACTGTGACAGATGACGTCCACCTGTTTCGCCAATTCGTCGTACTTTTCCGGAGATAAACCGAAATCTGGATCTGAAATGTCTCCTTCCAAACATTCCACTTTGCTCATGTCCAACCCGTCCTCAAATTCAGTGATGCTCTTGAGTTGAGACTGGAGTCTAGCTGCCGCCGAATGCTTCCCCCGTTTCCGAATTAAACAGTAGACCTTGTTTATATGTTCGCGTTGAGTTAGCTCCGCCAATAAGTAAGGGCCCAAGGTCCCAGTTCCGCCAGTGAGGAGTACCGTCTCAATCTTGTCAATTTCCTTAGTTTCCATACCTTCTGTGGGTCTAATGTTCTCATCGAGCACAGAATCCTCTCGGATGAGTTGCTTCAGTTCCTCCAAACTCGGCATGCTTGTCATCTCCTCGCGCTCCTCGACGAGGCAGGTTAACTTGTGAGAGAGGGTTTCGGTGGTGTTGCAGTCCTTCAGCTGTGCCGCTGTCAGCGTCATCCGCTGCCCAATGGTATTCTGCAGTCCGTTTTTCATTTCCAACATCATGAGGCTGTCCACGCCGAGGGTTTGAAACTCTGCCTCGTCATCAATGTCTTCATCTGCGTGCAATTTCAGGACCGTTCTCAAGGTTGTCTTGATGAGACCTTTGAATGCAATCACCTTCTCGCTAGTTTCGGCCTCGTCCAATTGAGCCCAGAATTCATCAGCCTTCAAGACAGACACGGTAGCTCTCCCCATGCCTAAGAGTTTCTGGTCATCTAGATACGTCTTTATTTTTGGAAAAAGCGTTGAAAACAACTGAAACGATTCGACGTTGAGCACCGCCACGTGACTTGTCTGAGTTGTGATAATAGACTCAAGCACTCGAAGGGCTTGGGAAGTGGAAATGGGCCGAACCCCAGGGAAGTCATTGTCAGCCGCAACTCCTACAACGAAAGCAAAAGTTGATCACATTAATCAGTTATTCTCATAAATTTGGCACTTAAATGTTAAGTTATAAATTTGAAGTGAACGCACCAACTTCCCCCCAGTTTCCCCAGTTAATGCTTACGGCCGGCAAGCCAATGGATTTCCGGAAATGAGCAAAAGTGTCTTCGAAGCTGTTGCTGGCGCTATGGTTTGCTTGTCCAGGCGAGCCAAGCATTGCTGTGATGGAGGAAAAGAGAAGGAAATGTTCGAGTGGGAGATGTTTCGTTAAATCATGCAAGTTCCATGTTCCAGTAACTTTCGGATTGTAGGTCGCTCTAAAAGTCTCCCACGATTGATTCTCAAGGGTCGCATTAGCCAGTACTCCCGCTGCATGCATTACTCCGCGGAGGGGAGGAAATCCGGATGTTGCCCGACATTCAACATTTTCTATCAATTGCCGACACTCCGCAATGTTTCCAACGTCCACCGCAAATGCTTGAACATTGAGTCCAGCTCTTTTCCACGAAGACATCTGAGCTTGTTTCTCAGGATTCGGCTGACTTCGACTGGCAATGGCAACGTGTTTTCCCCCATTCCTTAGTATCCATTTCACAACTTCGAAACCAATTCCACCTGAAAGTAGAGATAACCACACACGCATGTTTATAGAGCTTCTTCATACCAGAAGTCATCTTCAATCAAATATCAAGCTGCAAAAGAGTTAACTGTATTTTACCCAATCCTCCAGTTACGAGGTACGTGCTATTTTCATTGAAAAGTGGAGTCACCTCAATAACCTTAGCCTTGTCAACTTTGACTTCAGGCATGACGCAAACTACTTTCCCAATGTGTTTCGCCTGCTGCATGTACGCCAACGCTCCACGAATGTTGAGTGCGTTAAATCTCTCGCATGGAATCGGCTTCATCGAGTCCTCGTCCAAAACCCGTTGCAGCTCAGTCGCTATTTCCGCGTGTGTTGCATCATTTTCCTTGGTAATGTCAACCACTTCATAAAGGACGTCTGGCCGGCGTTGCCTCACTTCTTCTCGTGTCCACACGTTCAGCTTGCTCATTTCAATGAAGCGGCCACCTGTTGCGAGGGCGTCCAAGGAGGCTTCTTTGAACCCCGGGCCAGTGAGAGAGTTGAGCACAATGTCCACCCCTCGGCCATCCGTCACCTCAAGCACTTCTTTCCCGAAAGCGGTAGTTCTTGAATGAAAGACGTGCTGAATGCCGAGGCTCCTCAAATAATTCCGCTTCCGCTCGCTCCCCGCAGTGGCTATCACAGTGGCGCCAAAGTGGTTCGCAAATCGGATGGCGCCAAGCCCAAAACCTCCGGATGCACAGTGGATGAGCACGGTTTCCCCCTCCTTGATTTTACCGACACTCACAAGACTGATGGTGCACGATGAGAAGATGATTGGAAGAGATGAGCCTTCTGCATACGTCATCTGTGGAGGGAGAGCGACTGACCGAGCGGCTCGCAGCTTTGCATGACTCGGCAAGGAAATGCTGTGACGGTTTAGTCCGATTACCCTGTCCCCCACCTTTCTGCTCGTCACATTTGATCCAATCTTGGTAATTATTCCGGCCATGTCTGTCCCAACCCCAAATTTAGCTATCTTCTCAAACTCCAGATTTGGTTTGAGCACGGTGAACACGTCCCTGAAATTCAAGGCAACCGCTTTCAGCTGAATCTCAACCTCGTCCTCAGCCAACTCGTGCTGTCGCAGAGTGACAAACTCCAAATCGGAAATGAGTCGCGTGTCCGGCAGCTGCAGTTGAAAACGTTGACAGCCATTTGGCAAGGATAAAACGTTCTCGTTCCTTATTTTCGCAGAGATCAGTTTTGGAATGAGACGTTTCCCGTTTCGAAACGCTACTGCACCACCCTTTAGCTCCACCCACAGGTTCGAGAATACTTCATCAGATTGAGAATGCGGTTCAAGCGCCGGGGATAAATCCAAGTGAGTGATGTCCAACATTGAGTTCTCATTCCCAACTGAGCGGATCAACCCAGGGAGAGTCCCTGCCGAAGGATTGTGAACTAATGACTCCTGCACATTGTAAATTCCTTGAGTGACGACGAACACTTTTGGAAGGGCTGGAGTGCCAAGCGCTGATAGCTGCTGAAGTAACGTGAGCAAAGGTAAGGAAATGCGGGTCTGATCCCGATCCTCTTTACTCGTCAATCCCCAAAGATATACGATCCCTTCAAACTTCGTCTCGGGGCCAACTGAAACCTTTTTAATCGCAAGCTTTATTTGGCGCTCCATTAATTCGGCATCATCTTCGACGTTAGACTTGGGAATTGTGACCACATTCCTGCCGACTCGGACAAGTTTACTTCGAAGTGTATTGCCAAGCCGCATCCCATCATCGAAAATGAGCCAACTACATTTCGCGGGCTTTTTCAATTCTTCCAAACTTTGCTCTTCCGCCGAAGCCCATCCAATAATTATTGCCCGGGAACCATCACCAGCTGCTGGACGCCACACAACTCTGGGAAAGTCGGCGGATTGGAGAACTTGAGTCCACTTTGATGGAGGCAATGTTGGATGAAACTGCCTCAAGTGAACGTCCTCAAACCTCCAGTATCTCTCCAGCAATCCACAAATAAACGTGATGGTGGGATCCTCAGTAATCCTCTCCAGAATTTGGATAACTCCACCAGGTCTCAACAATGTCCGCAAATGTGTCAGTGTTTTGCAGACATCTTTCGAAGTATGAATCACGTCAAAGGCCACAATACAATCGAAATACGACGGACAGAAACCTTGTTCCAGAGGATCCTCCTCCATGTCCAAGGATTTGAAAACAACGTCGTAGTGTTTTGCACCCTTTGCAAGACCTTCTCCTGCACCGCCTAAGACATTTGCGGAAACATCGCTGTAATAATACTCGAACTTGATGTCCTTCTTCGCCAAGAAGCTCACAAAGGAATTCGTCAGGAAGTCGGTTCCTTCGCCGCCAACATCGAGAATTCGGAGAACGGGCTCTTCCACGCTGCTCCTCGCCTGCTGCTTCTCCATTCCTTCAATCAAACTGTTGAACACAAATCCGTCCATTGCCAGAGTAAATACGTCATTACTAAAATGCTGTTCACCAGACTTGTACAAGTCCTCTAGACTTGGCTTGGATGGATCCTGTGAAAACAGAGTTGCCATGGCACTCTTCCTTCCGGTCAAAACGTCATGCAAAACCTTGCCAACTTCACAAGTCAATTTGTAGTCAATCCGAGTCGTGTCCACTGTATCCACGATCTCTTCTATTACTTTCGAAATTTCTTCGTGAGTTGGTGGTGGTCTTTCGAAAAACATGAACTCATCAGAATTCTCCTCCTGAACACTGGACAGAACGCCAACTCTGACAAGGGAGCGAAGAAAAAATCGAGTGAAACGTTGAAGCGAGGAGTCCTTGATGGAGAGCGACTGGCAAAGATTGTCAACAGTGAAGAGGGTTCCGGCTTCTGGTCTCCAGCCAATTCTGTACAGTGCACGAAGAAAGAGGTAGCAAGACAGCAGGTCACTCTCATTCCCCCCAAAAATACATTCGGCTAAATCGCTGTGTTCACGTAGCTTCCTCTCCATGACATCTGGCAACTCCATAGGGAAGTCCACACTCAGCAAGTCCACTTTATTCTGGCAAGGGCCAGGCTTGACCTTCCATGTTTCTTCCCAGAGACACGCCGTCTCCGTCGACTGTTGTTGGATCATTCCTTCAATTAGCTTCGCACTCGTCTCCACCAGTTCCACGGAAAGCATGTGCGCCAGGCATGTTCCAGCTTCAGTCAGCAACAAGGAGTACGTGTTGCCCTCCTCATTTGTTGAGCAGTAGACATACAGATTTTTTTCCGCAGAGCAGTTGGACTCCGACGGCGGCAGCCATGTAAACTCTCCAATCTTCACCGGAACCTGAATCTTCTTCGGCAGCCTGTCGCTGTTGTCTCTATTCACCCAAATAATGGCTGCTTGTATCATTGCGTCAGTGAGAATCGGATGGACAACGTAGGACGACCAGCTTTCTCGGATTTCCTCTGGAACCTTAACTTGGATTAGGTGCCCAGTCTCAGTCAGCCATCCAACCTGGAGACTTCGGAACTCGGACTCAAGGTGAAACCCGAGCCTGGACGTCTTCTCGTAGAAAACATTGTTTTCGTATTTGTCACATTCGTTCTTTATGGACGAGATATCGATTTGTGTTGACAGCTCCCTTGGCTTCCTCTGAACTACTGGCTGGAATGTTCCAGTTGAATGAAGTAGCCACTTGGAAGCAGGAGTAGGATTGTCGGTGTCAGTGTTGCTGTAAATCGCCACTGAGTAGCTTGGCTCGGCATTTTCATTTTCCTCAAGCGTGACCACAACTTGGAGAAATGAAGGCTCCGCTTCGGAGATGGCCAGTGGAGCGTGAATCCTCAAATTTTCCACTCCAATCGCTCGCATCGGCGTTGTCCAATCTTCGGTCAAACCTTGAACAGAGGCGTATCCTCCAGCAAGTATTAATTCCAGGAAGGCGGCAGCTGGGAACACGATTCTGCTCCCGATGGAATGGCCACGAAGAAAATTTAGATTTTTCAAAGATATTTTGCTCTCGAAGATGGTTTGGGTGGACGCGTTTGGCATAATTTTGCCAAGGAGAGGGTGCAAGTTGTTAATTAGTCGCTCAATTTTGACCCACACCGGCTTCCTATTAAACTCGTAGAATGGAAGCGCCACCCTTTTCCGATTGTAAGGCAAGTCGAATCCTGTCCAGTCGATTTCCCCCTTCCACTCGGACACGTACAAATTGGCAAGACTGTCCAAGAGCGTGGTCCAGTCGTCCTCGTTTCGCCGAAGCGATGGGAGGCAGAGGATTGGACTTCCATCCAAGTTGAGCATCATCAGAGCGGAGGAAACTGGATGTGGGCCAATCTCAAGGAAGATGTTGCAATCTTCCGAATGAACTGTTTTGCAGGCTTCAAGAAAGTTCACCTTTTCTCTTGTGTGACGCACCCAATATTCTGCATTTATGTCCGTTATGTCGACCAGTTTCCCTTCCATTCCTGAAATATACTTGGGCAAGTCTGCAGCAGTTGTCACCTCGTTTGATTTTATTCTGGAGACTACCTGCCGGTATGCTTCAAGCATGGGGTCCATGTGGCGAGAGTGAAAAGCGTGTGTGGAGGCCAACACTACGGCTTTCATCGAATTATCTGCGCAGTGCTTCGCAAAATCCTCAATCAAATTCGAGTCTCCTGCAATCACAGTTTGTTCTGACGAATTGAGGGCGGCAAAGTCTGCCCAGAAATTGGGATGAGTTTTTTGATAATTCACAATTTCTTTCTCGACAGTTTTCTTGTCTGCTCGAATAACCAACATCTTTCCAGTTGGAAGGTTGTCGATGAGTTTACTTCGTTCTGCGACGAGCATGAGAGCATCTTCAAAGTTCAGAGCTCCTGCTGCCACAGCTGCTACGAATTCTCCCAAACTGTGCCCCAGAACAAAATCTGGCTTCACTCCCCAAGACTCCCACAGTTTGAAGAGGCAATATTCCACGCAAAATATCGACGTTTGACTGAACAATGTTCTATTCACTTGGGCTCCGTTTCCACACAAAACATCTTTGATTGGAATGTTGTAGCGATTTTCCAGTATTTTGCTGCATTGGTTAAATTGTGTTCTGAAGACGGGCGATGTTAAGTAGAGAGTGGAAGCCATGTCGGGGTATTGCGATCCTTGTCCAGTGAAGAGAAAGCAGATGGACCCATTTTTCCTGGTTGTGTCGGCGTATTTGTAAGTTTTAGATTTCAAAATCGTTTCAGCATTTCCAAAGTCCTTTGCGATGATGATTGCTCTGTGATTGAACGTGGACCGTCCCGTGTTTGCAGAGAACGCCATGTCTGCAAATCCTTCATCATTTCCTTCCTCTGTCTTCTCATGAATGACATGCTCATAAGCTGACAAAAGCTTTTGAAGGGATTCCGGACATTTGGCCGAGACTTTCATGATGTGCAAGGGTCGTTCGAGTTCGTAGTCGATTGAAGTGTTTGGAGTTAGTGGAGCTTCTTCGATGATAACGTGACCATCTCCTCCGCTGATTCCAAACGAGCTTACCCCAGCGAATCTAGGTTTGTTGGATTCCCTCGGCCAAGGAACGGGTAGGAGTGGTATTTCAGCAGGAATCGCCCCAAGATTAGTAGTTAGCAGGGGATTGAGAGTGTCCAGATTGCGGTGAGGAGGTATTGTGTCGTGTTGGAGTGCGAGGAGAACCTTGATCATTCCAGTAATTCCGGCGGCAGCCTCCGTGTGACCAACATTTGTCTTCACTGAACCAATCAGCAAGGGCGTTTCCCGTTTCCCAGAGTAAACCTTCTCTATCGCAGCTATTTCCAAAGGGTCTCCTAAATTTTAACAACGAATTTAACGTAATTCTTTTGGTTTTCTTTTTAAACAACCGAACGGTCGGAATATGAATGTCATCATATTTACACATACCAACAGGAGTACCAGTGCCATGGGCTTCAACATAGCTGACATCCAGCGAGTCAACGCCTGCCTCCTTCAAAGCAAGCTTCATCGCCAAAGACTCGCAATAAACTGTTGGCGTGCCCAAGCTTTTGCTGACGCCTTCTTGGGTGATAGCTGAGCCTCGAATAAGGCCCCAAATCCTGTTCTCGTCCTTGACAGCATCGGACAATCGCTTGAGAACAAGGATTGTACATCCTTCAGCCCTCCCAAATCCATTGGCCTTCGCATCAAATGTTTTGCAGCGCCCATCCGGAGCAATCACCATCTCAATCTTGTGCTGGTCGAAGGGATGAATGAGGAGATTCACTCCGCATGCCATCGCCAAGTTTGAATCATGATTCCGAAGACTTTTGCACGCCATGTCGACTGCAACAATGCTCGAAGAACAACCCGACTCGGTTGCAATGCTTGGTCCTGTCGTGCCCAGAAAGTGGGAGAGACGAGCGGCAGTAGCTGCGATTGAGTTGCCCATGTAAGTTCGAAGGAAGTCCACCTCACCACTACTCACGGTAAGATCCTTGTAGTCGTAAATCCATGAGCCAACGAAAATTCCAGTTTGTGTCTTTGGAAGGGTGTGGGGATCTATGCCAGCATCCTCGAGTGCGTGCCAAGTCACCTCATGAAGAAGCCTCTGTTGGGGGTCGAGGAAAACAGCTTCTTTTGGACTAATTCCGAAGAATTTCGCGTCAAAGTCGTCAATGGGAGTGTCGAGAAAGCCCGCTTCCAACTTTTTGTCGTTGCAGGGATAGTAAGAATGTTCTTTGGTCCAGCGAAAAGGGGGCAGCGGTTTAATGGCTTCCCGTCCATTCACCAGAAGCTCCCACATTTCCTCCGGAGTATTGCCACCAGGAAGCCGGAAGCTTAGTCCAACAATGGCAATCGGTTCTCTTTCATAAACTCGGTTGGGGATAGTCAGCGGTAGATCATGTTTCGAATCAACCTTTGACATCATGAATACGTAAAATTGAAGCAATTTGCAAATGACTTCCGCTAATGGATTTTTGCAAAAGTACTCGACATATATTTTTGGTGTACATACCAAATCTTCGGCCGCCATTGCCATCCACAAGTTCCAGCAGATTTCTACAGCATGCTGATTGAAAAAAAAACAATACAAGTTATGTGTGGAACTTTGTCTTTGATAGGATGATTTAGAGCCGAGTAAATTAATTCGGATCGTTTACTTTCGCAACGTGGCCGAGATTGGTAAAGTTGATTTTGCATCCATTTCCGGATAAGTCGATGGGGTAGATGTCAGCAAAGTTCACAATGTTCACAATTCCACAAAAACTGGGGAAAGTATAATGGAAAATTTAGAGCCAGCTGAGAGGATAAATTATTTAAAGCGAATAACTTACTCTTCGCAAACTTGAGTGTTTCCTTTCAAGGCCAGTTTCTTGTTATACTCTTCCCCAAGCTCTTCCCAATCCCCAGTGTGATTTTGAATCCAGGCAGTCAAGAAGTTTGAAAATTTCCCGGGCCCTTGTGTTGATGACAATTTAAATTGATTCAAACTGTGAATAAATGTCAACCAATTGGAAACGTAGGTTGAAAAATCAAAGGTTACCTTCACATTCATCCCAGGTTTTGAAAACACTTGTTTCGAACGCCTGCTTTAAACCAAGAGATGGAGTGAAAATATAAACTGACATCTCGGCCCCGTCCTTGGTCCCACCAGTAATCGCATACGGCGAATTTCTCTCAAAAATCTCGTCGCAGTTTCTCAGCACCTACGTATCCACAAAACATTTGATTTTCTATTTCAAAATTTTTTTGTTGTTTCGGGTTGGACCGAAGACGAACCAAGGTTTGTGGAGAAAGGTAGACACATTTTGAGAAAATCCCCAGCGAAAATGTTTGGAGTTTAGCAGAGTCCTCGAGGTTGAAGTCAGTGGTTTCCGATTCTGGTTCAAGAGGGAGAACCAGGTGAAAAGCTCCCTTCAGTTTGTTCCTAAATGGAATAAATTGGAACTGGTGAGGTGGAAAATAGGGAAATATTGTTGTACTCATCTAAATTTGCACAATTCACTGACCGTAACCTCTCCGAGATATTCGAAGTAGAAACGACAACCGCCAAGGTTTTCCCGGTGTGAACTCGGCGGAAGGATGAAGCTAAAATCAGAGCTTTAGTTGCAGTTTGATCGTCGACGGCGGAAGTGATCCAAGCGTGTGACCCCTTCATTGCTACACGCATGCAAACAAGTTATATTTATTTAGTCGATTTAACAAAAAAAATTTTTATATTTTCTGTGATTGTTTGCTCATGAACAACTGTGAACTAATCGTAACTATTCTTCAAACTATTGTTACAAAACTTGTTGTTATCTTTATATAAGTTTCGTACTCACCTAAGCCAGCCCTTTCAATACACTTCACCTCGAATTATAAATTCCTGACACAATTAGTGGGCAAGTTGGAACAAATATTCGACTAATTAGCAGAATTAGTAATTTTATAAAAGAGCGTTGTATTGCAAAGTTGTAGCACGACTGACTCCACATGGAATTTTGTTTCTTTATATATGTCGCAAGGTACCAAACTACGATTATGGAAGTACGGGCTAATCTTCCTAAAATAATCACGATCTAACTTGCATTTAACTGTGATGCCGTGGTGATGCTGGAATAAATAGCTCTCATTTCGAACCCCGTGCTTCTGGTCTTGTGTTTTGTATGGTTTAAATATATTTTATATATGATTCAACCAACCTTGTGAGCTCTTTAATCTCGTCCTTGCCCTAGTCAACGTCACAAAAAATATATCAGATTTGTTTCAAAATTGGGGCATTTCCTTCGATTTCATCTAATTGTAGGCTTTCGTTGTTGGGATATGCTAATATAGACTGTTTAAGACTTTTTGGGAGGAATATTTGTTAGTAGCCAATTAAAAATACTTGATTGAAATCATCATGGTAACGCTTCGTTGAATATAAACAAGCAATCCGTCTGACTTTATGCAATCCTCTCTCAATCGTGTCCACTCACGGGCAATTTCCCTTTCGGTCTTCAGGCTCCACTCAAGTTTCTCTGAACTTCAGAATAGACATTTATCCTCTTCTCATTTCATGATTGCGCAGTGCCGAAAAACCAGAATGCCATTATTTGGACCAAAATTGAGTTTTTGTTGGTAAAAATAACTTGAATGAAACATTCTGTGGAAATTTACATAACTGGGCACTTATATATATCTTTCAGTATGCTGAAGTCCATTTTGGGGTTGGAACTTGGTAATTTCAGATTTACTAAAAGTGTGATAGACACAAACACAGTTGATTGTGGAGGCTTGCTGCACCAAGTCCAATTAATTTTCCAAGTTACTAGACCACAACTATCTTCGTTTTGCACTTTACATTGTTTGGGCATTGTAGATGTATGTATGCTTTAGTTTCGCATATACTCATAATTCTTCATAAATTCATTTCTTAATTACCAACATCCTGTGACGGCTGAAATGCTATAAATCATTTTCTTCAGATCATGTCGAGAATGATCAAATTGATAAATCAATTGCACTTTGGTTTTGTTCAGTTTAGTTTTAAAGTTGTACTTAAATAATTTAATATCTTTTAGCTCAGGTAAGTTTGAAGTTTGTGTTTTAGCGTAACATTATATACTGGACTATAATTAAAAATAATTTTCCTTCACAAGAAACGTCAGACCACGACAGAATATCCAGAACAATAATTACTTTTGACTTTGACTAGGTCAGTGTTTTACATTGACCAAAGTATGTGAAGTATATATATTTAGTTTCGATTCGAAGAAAATGAGATAAAATATTTTAAGTGGTTTGTTTTCCAGTCGTGGCTCGTAGGCAATCCCACGCGTTATGCAATTTGTTATTGACAACATGTCGTTGTGGTCTGACTTTAAGGAAAGTCGCGTCAATTTTAACTTCACTCTTGTAATGTTATTTAGCAATGGCATCGATGTTTTTGTAGCACCGATTGTGGATCCGACTACTGGAAACAAGCATGACGTTGGCGTCTCCGAATGCCAGAAATGCAATATGTGGAGACAAAAAGAATTTTATTTGTGACCATACTCTGCTTTCTGCAAGATATATCCGCGAGGGACCTTAATTGAGTGAGCGTCTCTCTTCTTCTTGATTTTCTAGCTTCTCAAACTTGTTGTCCCATTCTTTATCATATGTGTGCAGCAAAGCAGGGACTAACGATGAAGACTTAATAATTAACTGTCTTGGTTTTGCTCTTCATCATGTTTTGTCAGATTTGGAACGTGAAACCATGCAAAACTTTTTGTCGATTTTTGATGTTAATTATCAGGAAATGAGAATTGTACAGCAATTAATGAAATCAGTTGATCCGGTTGATCGTACTAATTTACTTATTTTGTATTATTAAAATTCATTTTATATTAAATTAAAATTTAGTAATTTCTCCACTTTACTAGTTTCTCATTAAGCATTCCTTAATACATAATATTTTTGTGTAATGTTACGAAGACATTGATGACATTTTAAGTGCCTCTTCAAAAGGAATGCTAAAGTGCTTCACTGCCAACCCCACTTCCTCCGGGTTGATCATGGGGAAATATTTGAGTATCATCGGCTCGAGCTCCTTCAACGACGGAAATGACTGCACCTTCCTCGTCTCCTTCGTAATAAAAGTGAGCTCCTTTCCGCGAATGGCCACCATCTCAAAGTCATTATCCGTGATGTTAAGGTAGCGGGAGCAGTAGACGCCCTGGTGGAGGGCCGCGGACCGAGGATTAAGGTAAAACAATCGCGAAGCCTCCGAAAATTCGGGATACATGCGTGGAGTGAGGTTAATTGTGTAGTCCTGCGGGCTTACAAATGTTGACGGTTTCTGGAGAGAGAAAATTAGTTTTAATTAAGTTTTTGTAAAATAAAATGGTTTAGTTATCAAGGACAACTCACTTGTCCCATGAGAGCGTCCCCATTTTCATTGACCCGCTGCACAGTGTTCTCATCCACCCTTTCGTATCTGAAGTGAAGGCCTCCGGCAGTGGCCCGGTATGGAAGCTTCTCCAGACAGATGGGCTCTTGCAATGGAATCCCACAGCCGACATCCAGGATGTACGTTCTATCTTCCTTGAGAGCCATTGGATTTGATGAGCTAAGCTCTTTGGAGGCATGGCCTGGAATTCGGAGTTTGACTAAAAAGTGGCTCATGGGAATTCCAGTTCTCCGGAAGCAGCCAGAAATGATGGAGACATCGTACCCGAGAGAGGTCAGCT
>JAQFZW010002786.1:0-15472 GCA_034687055.1 Heteromurus nitidus | reverse complement strand
AGAAGAGAAGAAGAAGGAAAATCATTCCACTTTCCACTTTCCGACGACGTGCATTGAGCACAATAATATTGTTGTTGAGACATTAAATTCATTCCTGTTGAGGGGTTTCCCGGTGCAACGACTTCCGGGATTGATAGCACGAGCGTTGTCTACGTTGAGAAGCTCAACAGGATTTATATGTTTGGTGGGATGACCCCAGAAGAAGGTGATGTGTATAGGGATGAGATTTGGTACATCAACTTGGATCCCATTAGTCCATCCCATTGAAGGTCATATGAGATATTTTATTGCGCAGCTGTGATGACCAATTTGACACAAAAATTAAACAAATGAAGAAACCGATTTTCTCTGTCTAAAATAATTGTCCTTTTATTCAAAATCCCATTAACAAATTGTTCTAATTTTTAAAAACTTTAATAAATCAAATCAATTGACACTGTCGATTGAAACATGCCGCTGCTCCTAGGTTGGCCACGCATTGGATATCAAATTGACACTCGTCTCCAACTGCGAGCGCCTTTCGAACACAAGTATTCTCTTTAAAATTGGTGAGTGCGGAGTCAATACATCTGCAGACCTTGATTCCAGGAGGAGAAGACTCAGATTCCACACATTCACTGAGTGCTCCAAGTGAGCCCAGTTGGCATTGATGGTTTTCCTCGCATCGTCCACCGTAGCTGCCCACCTTCGTCAAGCATATGGTCAGGTTCTTGCTCGGAGTGAAGCCGTCAGCGCAGTGACATATTCCCCCTCGACATGTCGCCGTGTAGCCCGACCAAGATGGACAATCGCTGTTGTAAATGCAGGAAGCTCCAAGCAACCCCGCTCTCTGTTGGAAGTTAATTGCAGAAATCCCAGAAACGAAAAAGATGAAAATGAGAAGAAAACGTGCACAAATTTTCAAAGCCTCCATATCACAATAGTTGAGAGAATCAGTCCCTTACAAAGTTATGGTACAGCAGGTTCTCTTTATTGATTTGGTTGAAGTTAACTAGTCAAGTCGATTCAGAACTTGTTATACATTTCCCTTTTATCTTTTATGAGCATATACACCTTGACTATGACCTAGAGCTAGTCCAAGTTCAAGGCAAGGTTTTATTACTTCAAATTATCCATCTCCACAGGATTCAAATTGGCAGGTGCAACATGTTGTGTTGATCGATTTTTTATGCAAATGAACTTTGTTATGCTCATCGTAATCATAAATACATAAGTGTATTGCAGTATTCACATAATTTTATGACAAAACACAATTGTTATTTTGTCCCCTCGACTCTTCTTGACATTCATTCGTTCTGAAAAATCTCTTGCATTCCTGAATGCTAAATTCAACTCTCACTCTTTTTGCTCATACTCAAATCACCAAATATAAACACATCTTCAAATCCGTGACTGGATGTTCCCGACAAACACTAAAAGCACCTGGGTTTCCACATTGGCACTGCTGGTCCTCGGTACAAGGATCCCCTACAGAATTAGCAACCCTCAAACAATTGTCCAGTGTTCTGCTCATCGCAAAATCTAGGTCACACAAACAAGTGGATCCGTAACAAGAGGCGTTCTCTGGACAGTCGGTGGAATTGTGGCACAAGCCTCCAATGAAGCTTGCATCCAGCGCAACCTCAGCGGGGGCGATGGTGGTCGCAATCACAATCGTGAGGAGGAAAGTAGACCAAAGTGTTTGTTGCAACATTGTTCTCCGTTGAGAGATTCAAATGGTTCAGTTTTAGTGATGGACGATTGAAAACTAAACTCGAGAGCTGGAGTCGGTTGAAGTTTTATACTAAAAACCAAATATTATTGCTTTTATAGCATTTTTTTAAAATATAACAAAAGCCAAAAGTATGAAAGCTAAAGAAGAATATTTATGAATTTATTTTTGTTATGAGACAATGTTAATCGATTGCCAGAAGTTGTGATATATCTACACAAGTGTGGCAGATATAAATGTAATTTTCTCATTCAATGTAAAAGTTAAGTTAAGTTATAAATAAATCCAGTTTAATTGAATTAATACCAAGCCGTAGGGCGAGTAAAAATGTTGTCAGCCACATGCCTCCTCTGTCATATCGCGCATAATGTAACAAAGACATTCGTAGTCGTGACACTCGAAAAAAATTCCAATGGCAAGATGCGGACCCAACTCCGAGGAAAGTTTTTCCACACTTCCAGCAGGAACTTGTTTGACTTGGTAAAATACAGTTTCTGGCGGAGTCCTTGATTGACTTGTAACATTTTCGAAGAGAAAATGCGAAAAAGATTTTGTGAGAATGATGCGGAGTACTTTAAGACGTACTTGACTATATGTCTAAACTCGTCGAGTGCGAGGTGTGAAATGCGTTCCCGTACTCATGTACTATGATTGATATAGGCCACATCTCGCTATGGAAATTCCTTCTCAATTTTGGTCCTGGCTCATTATAGTCAATGCAAAATACATTTTAGGGAAGTGCAGCCTTTCCACAAAAACATTCGAGTAATACATTTTATGAAGCAAATATGGAAAGAAAATAGCGATGAAGATGAACACATTATGTTATTACTTTCACTTTAATTCTAAACTTCTTATTCAAAATCCCGAAACCAAACTGTTCCATTTCCAATTTTTTGATATAAATTATATTGTGACAACTTGCGGACAAAAATTAATCTCTACATCATACCAGCCTCCTTCTTTTTTCGCTCTAAGAAGTTTATAAATGACATGTTTGAATTATGTTGTAATTGTACGCCAACTTGGGGTCGAACATTCATGCCTCTACACCAATATCCTCATTCTTCCTCCGATCAAACAAGTTGTCCTCCTCCGGAACTGCTACGCGAAGACCATCAATCGTCACCCAATGACCCAAACCATGTTCAAGCACGTCCAGAGCACAATCACAACAACTACGATCGGAGCTGGACGCGGGTCAACAGCTGAACTGAACGCAAGTAGTGGAATCAGAGGATAAATCGCCAACATAGCAAAAATTCCAATTTTCCATTCCAAAGTTGGAGCTGAATGATATTCCTAAAAATACAAAAGAACCCATTTTCTAAAAGTTGAACCTTTTTGAATTTGTTGTAAATTCTTGGTGAAATGTAATAATCTTGAACCTTCGCAGCAAATTTAAACAATTTGTATGAACATACGGCGATGCTGGCCAGCACAACAATTAATGTCGTTGCGTAAATGCAATTTCCAATCAGCACTTTGTGAGAAGCCGATAAAGGGAGTTTCTCCACAAAGTGTTCAATGGTTTCCTCCATATTTTTGTAGGGCATTTGACCAAGGCAAAGGGAAAGAGAGAAGATCGCAACAAATTCCCAAAGCAACAATAACACGATATTATTGGTTGCTTCAATTTTAACGCCTTTCCGCTTTCCCTGGCCGGTTGTTTGGTTATGATTGTTGCGGGTAATCATTGTTGCAAGCAACTTTCAAACTATTCAAAATACTCAAACTCAAAGAAATAATCCGCACTTTTTATGAGAAATTCGGTGAAAATATTCTACTGGACAAAATAGTGGAGAGTAAACTTATAATAATGTTTGATGGACATGCTGGTGACAGTGTGATCAAAACAAAACTAGACTCTATATTTCGGAGATCAACAGTGGGCATTCGATGGATGCTTTCAACCACACATGTGATTTCTTTCTTAAGAATTTCAAGAATTAAGAATGTAAAGCAGGGTATATATGTATGTAGCAACAATGCTTAAAATTGTCGTACACTTTTCGTCCTCTGGTAAAAAGGGTCCTATTCTCACATGTAATGTTTTTTCCATCAATTCGGGCCTGGGCATAGCGGTATTAATAGATGTGGCGTACCCTTTCCACGAAACGAAAAATGGAATAGTTCCTACTTCGTCTTGCTTTATGTATTGTAAAGTCCTTGTAAAAGTATGCAACTACGCGTTTTTTTTGGTGTGGTAAACCTTGACAGGAAATCTCGTGACGTGATTTTCCTCATCATCAGTTTTAAAACTGATAATCTGATAATTGGCTAATGTGGATGTGGATTGATGATTAAAATTTGATTCTTTCATTATAAAATGGAATATAAAAAGTTCATTTCATTTCAATAGAAATACACAATTTGAATTACCTACAACAATAATCTTACATTATCCATTTGTCTAATCAATAAAAACTCTTAAATTGCTCAATTTCATTTTTTGAAGTTAAAATTCAACAACAAAGTCATAAAAGACGGAGGGAAAATTTAATTACATTTAGCCGTTCATAAATGATAAATATATCTTAATTATTTTCTAAGGCTGAGTGGGGACGACAATTCATCTCTACGTCAGTCCCCTTCTTCGGTGGACCCCACAATAAGTTGCCAACTTCACGCTCTATTGCACCGTTTCTGGTACCAAGTACATCTACCTCCGCCCAAAATCCGTTTAATGTCATCCAGGCTACACTGATAAGATTTAGGATGGGAGCCGCAGGACGGCCAACAGCATACCGAAAAATTATTGCTGGTAGCGCAGGATAAACGAAAAACAACGCAGCAATTCCCATTTTCCATGCCAAAGTTGGAGCTGAAAGGAATTCCTAAAAAACGGAAACATAGGACAAAATCATGTTGGTAAGACTTGACTAATTTATTTTTTAAATGTATTTAATTTAATAAATAATCTTGAACCTTCAGAGCAACTTTAAAGGACAGGAAAGAAAGCGCAGTAATGCCGCCCAGGAGAAGGAATAGTGTGGTCCCGTAAATGCACTTCCCAATCAAAACTTTATGAAGAGAAGAAGGATATTGTTTCTCCACAAATTGTTCAATGCTTGCTTTCATATCTCGGCGGAGCTCGTCGCCCACCAAATAAGATAACCCTGAAATCAAAATGAGCACACCAATCAGAATACATGCAAAAATTAGTTTTACACAAGCTTCTTCCCTTTTCCGCTTTTCCATGTCAAGTTTTTGGTTGTTGTTGCTGGGGGTAGTCATTGTCGCAAAATTTTCAAAAATCACAACTTCACACAAACACTTCTCGTTGAAATTCAAGGATGGAAAAAGTGTTTGATACAGAGCAATCGTATGTGTGGAGTGGATGTGTCAACAATGAAGTGGATTTTTTTTTCTTTTTGGAGTTTCAAGAATTACGGAAGCAAAACAAAAGAATGCAAGGAGAAGAGTACATACATATGTTAAAAATTGTCGTACACTTCTCTGCGTCTGAAGGGATACATTCTCGTCATATTATTTTTGTGTTCTATTCTGTCTTGCTGGGCCCGTAAAGTGATATTAATAGACGTGTCCCATGCCACAAAAGGAAACAACAGACAATGATATTCGTACAGCAACTTCTGGCTGAGTGTCTGAAGTCAATGTAAATTTCTGGTGGAAAAAATATATAATATAATGCGCAATATATTCATTGCGCGTATATGGACCTTGTATTGGATTCATTCCTCGATGAAATTCTACATACATTACGAAGAAAATAATGTGACGATGATGACACCGAACATTTTACATATCTTCTTTGCTTTGCTAGACAACTATATATATAATTATTATTTATTATTATTCATATTATTATTATTATATTATCATTATTAATAATAATTATTATTAATTCAATTCCAATTATATATAAATCGTGAGAAGGAAAGTAGACCGAAGTTTTTGTTGCAACATAGTTCCTCGATGAGTTTCAAATGACTCAGTTTTAATGGTGGACTAAAAACTAACCTGCGAGCTGGAGTCAGTTCAATTTTTTATACTAGAATCCAAATGTAAATTTTATAGCAAATTTTATAATCCAACAAAAACTAAATGAATAAAAGAATATTTATGAATTTATTTTTGTGATGACATGACAACACGAATCGATTGCCAGAATTTGTTATTAATCTGCACAAGTGTTGTACATGTATAAATTTAATATTTTCATTTCAATGCAAAAGTGAAATCACAAATCCAGTTTTACTGAAGCCGTATTGCGACCAAAATGTTGTCAGCCACATGCCTTCTTTCATATCGTCTATAATGTAACCAGACACTCGAATAAAATTACGCTGATTATGAGTTCCAAGTTGAAATTAAAGCAAAATTGTGCTTTGTTAACCAAGGAAAGCAGATCTCGCGACATGAGGATTTTCTCGTGGTCACTTTTTCAAAACTTTGCAATGGAGTTCTTGTAGGTAGCGATTTATATTTAACTCGACTTCTATGCAAATCGTGAATTTATGACAAATTTGAACGCGGAAGTATGTCAGTAAATCTAGAAGAAGGAGAAGTTCACATTTCCAATCTTGCGATTTCAAATGCGGGGAAACTACTTCCACTAAACCAAGTGGCGAGTGACAGTGACCAGTCATTCAACAGTGATATAATATAGTCTCCGATAAAATGGTCAATAATTCCAGATTTGTGACAAAGAGTCACGTAAATGTAAAGTTAAGGAGGGTATTCCAGACCCTTCATTTATGATAATATTTCGGGTGTTCCTTTTCCAAATTTTTGGAACAAACAATGAAAGAGTGACGGTAAATTTATTGTTGTTTCTAATATCAAAAATCAAAAATTATACGTAATAAATTGTAAGCCCACTTGCGGCTGAAAATTCATCTCTACATCAGTATCCTTCTTGTTTCAATCTAACAAGTCGTGTTAGATTTTTCGTGTAAATTTTATGGGTGAAATATTCATGACAATGGGAATGATACCAAAACTGTACTTTAGGTTTACTTTAATCTACAAGTTGGAAGGTGAGAATTGAGTATAATTGGATAGGATATAAAATTGACAATCGTATACGTTTAATTTCATAAACAATATTTTCTTCGAAAATGAACAGATATTATTTAAAACATTCAAACGCTCATTTACATTTCTGAAATTCAAACAAAGCAAAACACATAAAAGTATGAAAGACGTAGCTCAAGTTTATAATCTTGCATATTTAAATCTAACCATTATTTGACATCATATTTAATAAAAGCCAAGTGGAAACCATGTATTTTTTTCATTATTTCTTCCGTCTCCTAGTTATTCAGCTTCCGATCCATAAAGTTGATAACGCTGTCTCTTTGTTTCCCTGAGTATTAGTAGAGATGACGTCCAGATATAGGTGAATATAATCCAAAACACAATTGCAAAACCGAGAAGAACCTTAGCTTCGACAGTAAGGCAAAAGAATACTAGAACCACTCTAAAACACAAAAACAAGCCAAAAATTCTGACTTCTCTTGCCGTAATTGGAGCTGAGTGAAATTCCTAAAAAAATACAAAAGTATAAAATGAAATGACTTTTTTATGACCCACGAAAACTTGCTTCAAGTTTTTAAAAAATGTATTCGGATTTAATAATCATTCTGACAAACCTTCTCAGCAGCTTTAAACAAAAGGAAAGGAGGTGCACTGATTCCGCCCATGAGAACGACGAATACAGTTTGGAAAATGCACTTTCCAACAAAAACTTTGAGTGAAACAGAAGAAGACGGAGGGAGAAGTTGCTCGATAGCCAAGTGTTCAATATTTCCTTCCATAATTTCGTAGAGCCTATTTCCCCCGAGAAGTGAAAAGAAGAAAATCAAAATTAGTTCACAAATCAGGATGCACATGTCCCTTAGTTTTGATGGAACTTTTGGACGTCGTCGTGAAGATAATTGTTCCGAGTTGGTTGTAGTCATTGTCGTAAAAATTTCCAAAGAAAAACAATTCGACGTTAACGCAAATGAAAATATTCTACACTGGAAATAAATTATGGAAAGAATACACCAATGTCAACCACGCCAGCTCCAAAATCAATGTGAACAAAATATGTCCCTGTAGTAACGAATCAATCACTGCATTTGACTGTGGCTAATGTCTTGTCTCGATTTCTAGGTCAATAAAAACTTGAACCAAACCCACTCTTGTTGATGAGAAAATTAGAAGTGTGCAGTATTTTAGGCTGAATTAGTCCCGTTCTCGCCTCGTGATTTTCTGTTCGTTTATTTGGTTTTGAGCCGGAGTATGTGTATTGTATCATTGAAAGTGTCCTTTTACATAAGAAGAGATAAGGGATATGCATACAGCTCCTTCTCCTGCTTTTGTCTCAAAGATTTCATGCAAGATGAGTCATTTCTTTACAAATGAATGAACATCATTGTGGATTCCTCCCAAAAAAAATGCATGTTGTGTGATGATTCATGTGGCTGATGCTGAAAACTTTAATTTTGTGAATATTTATCCACATTTTATACAAAATCCTAATACATCATTAACCTTGTTTGTCCTCAAGTACAACAAACGTTTATGAGCTTGCCATAGCAAAAAACCATTTTGAGTAAAATTGCTCTTGGTCAATATTTCTTTAATGCGCATTAGGAATTTGTAATGGTAATATACAAGGCTTACTTTCATATTCACACATTATGCCAACTCGGAGTGTTATCATTTTAATGAATTTGTACCTGCCGCAAGACTCAGATTGCCGCAACGTGATAACAAGGTACGATTAGAAAATATTATGTCATAATTACAGCTTCACGTAGTTACTGTTTATTGAATTAGTATGGAAATTGTTGCATAAAAATAATTCGCAAGGTGGCTAAATGCATTGATAATTAATTATTTAATATTTTTATTTTAACTCTTTAACCATCTAAGGTTTGATGAGTAACCATTGCTTGCAAAAATTACTAATTTTATGGCAACATGTTTCAGTCCTTTTTACACACAATTAACTAAATCTGACCAAGTACACCTCAATCCAGTTTGATGAAAGAGAAGAGGTTCCGGGCAGTCGAATCCATACGCCTGGTCATCCCGACAGAGCACAAACTTGTCACAATTTCCTGGAAACGGATAAAGTGCATCCCCCAATCCTATACAATTGACGGGTACCGGGCCCACAGTGGTAGTGGGGTTGTTCGTTGTCGGTTCCGGTGTGCTAATGGGATCCAAATTAATGTACCAAATCTTATCCGAGTACGAGCTTCCGGTACTATACCCTCCAACCATATAAATTCGGTTGAGCCGCTCCACGTAGACAGCACTCGTACCTTGAAAACCGAGCTGCCCCTTCCCAGGGTGCCCACTAACACTGATGAATCTACTATCCCCTGTACTCGGATCAAACTGGACTATACTGTCATTGGGAACCTCATTCCCGAACCCACCGACGACGTAGCCAAATCTCCCATCCCAAACAGATTGCGAGACACCCGTCATCGTTGGGAAGTAGTTTGGAAGGATTTCAGATTGATTTCGGGATACGTCAAACTTGGTCACATTTTCCGCATCTGGCCTCCCATCAAAGATGAAAGCGAGACCTTGCTCTTCCACCCAAATTGCGGAAGCCGCCAATAGTATCCTGTCGTACTTGGGGATCTCGTTGAGTTTTTCAGATTCCAATGTGCTCAGGTTCAACGTCTGAATAATGTTTGAGTCCCCATAGCCACCAATAATTAGAGCAGTATCTGCATTCGGCTGGACTAGTCCGAAATGAAATGTGGGAATGTGTAAATTCCCTACTCCAGTGAAGTTCTGAGTGTCAGGAACGTACTGGAAAATGTCTTCTTCGTAGTTATTGTCGATGTAAGCATAGCCCAGCAAATAATATATGTTTCCGGTTGCGTCCATGAGGATTTTACCACCTTGGGATGACACAGGCGGCTGCCCTGCTGTAGGTGTGAGTGTGTCCTCACTGATGGAGTACTTGAAAGTTTGAGTTCCAGGAGGTGATAAACCGTCATAGCCCCCAAACACGTAAATTGTGTCCTCTCCGTCGAACATTGTGGCTGAAAAAGCACGCGCCGTTGACAGTCTGGCATTGCACTCGACAGCACTTAAATCTTGCCCATTTGTGGGGTAATGAAAAAGAAGGCAAAAGATTGTTGTGGAAGCAACCAATAGATGTGCGGGTGCCATAATTGTTTGGCGAATCGTTTTAACAACGAGAGAGAAGGCGACTGGAAAATTTAACCTTTTTTACTGATTGAGCATCTGCAATTAATGTGGGAATGAATTCTGTCCTCGAAAGTTTATGGATGGATGCACATTGCTCACCTCGAGTTGATTTTCAAGTGTGTTGAAGGAAATTATCAGAAATGATATTTCGACAAGCAAATGCAATTAGCCAGTATCATTTACATGTAAATATTTTAAGTGCTCGAGCAAATCAAATGTCATATCGATAATGATCGAATTGGAAAGAAACATTCTGTGAATTAAAGTAGTTTCAACTCGTCAATGTCATGAATGTGAGGATTGAGGATGGATGTTGTTGTTCTGAAATTTCAGGGTATTGTCTTTCGTTCATTTCACTGTGTCGAATATATAAATGAAGAGGAGAATATTGCACAGACTTTTGTTCCGAAACATCCCATCACTGATAAAATCACAGAATTAAACGAGTATCGAATGATGATTTGAATTATATCTAACCTCCGCTGCCGTCAATTACTCCGAAAGATTTGCGTTAAAAAATGATGAGGGCAGAGGGTAATTGGTGCAGATTTCGATAATGTATGTATTATCGTGAGAGTATTGTAATGTTCATAAACATCAACCAGATCGAGCCGACCTCGATCTGATTCAACATTATGATTTTGTACTAATCTCGACAAAAATTATTTTTTACCACAAATTGAGTTATCTGCGTTTCGTTTGTGTCCAACTAGTAGCAAAATGAAAAAATACTCGTCATATCAGCTGAAGATAAAAACGTTTATGTTATAAATTTAATGATAATTTAATCGTCATAACACGACTGTTCTGGTTTGAGTACAATTGTGTGCTTTATATTCCAAAATGATGTTCCGGGTTCACGTGAGTTGACTTGCTTAAATTGTGGTTGTCGCCCTGCGCATCATTTAGTCAGTAGGTTTGAGCGAAAGGAGTAACGTGTGTAGTCCTTTTCACCAAGAGTGCCTTTTGTAAAGATGAATATCCTTCGGAGAGAAGCAGGAGTGCTACTTTTATTTCTTTTTCTGGTAAGACTTTCTATATATAATCTAAATATCCCAACACTAATTTCTTCGAAGTGTTCCAATTCTTCAACGAAAATAACGAAATTGTAATATTTTAACGAATTTCTTTGTTTTAACGCATTTTTTTTGAAGGTTTGCCATTGTGACGCGGGAAACAAAGACAAATATGATTCTTCATATACATCTCCCCAGCGTACCGTGTGCCCGGATGGACAGGCTGACTCGTCATCATCGAATAAGTGTCAAATAATTACCGACCCTCCTAACAAGAACCCTTGAATTTACTTCCAAAACAATCTTGTTCTAACGAAAATCATGAAGTTGATACAGATTTACTGGTTGATTTATTATTTACATACAAACAATTCAGAGCTAGTTTTGGATGGAATGCTGGAAAATTGTCGACAAAGTTATATTCATGATTAAAAAATTTAACAATTTGGTTGAACTCCAAGAAAAATATGAGTTTTCATTCTTATTCTTTGTCCACCAAACATATAAATTCGGTTAAGCTTTTCAACGTAGACATCACTCGTAGCGTGAAACCGAAACCTGGCATATGGAAATCTAGGATAATTGATATTACGGTTGAAGGTAATCTTTCCAGTAACCGGATCGAACTGGATGATATTGACAGAAGGAAGGTCAATCCCAGAGGCCCCGAAGATATATCCATATCTCCCATCATCAACCGCTTCGTTGGCACACTCCACTTTTGGTAAGTAATCTGTAAGAATTTCTGACGGATTCATTAATACGTGAGACTTGGTCACATTTTCGAAACCCTCTCGTGCCGTCCATCCGTCCATCGACGATGAATGCTGACCCTTTCTCTTCCACCCAAAAGGCTGAAGTCAGAATAAACTCTGAGGTTGTATTTTTCGGAATCACATTGAGCATTTCAGACTTCAAGGTGTTCAGATTTAACATCTGAATCATGTTTGGGCTCCAGCCATCTCCAATAATTAGAGTGGTATCTTCATTCGGCTGGATTAGTCCGAAGGTGTAGGTGGAGCTTGGTGGAGCTTCGACACGTTTATGAAGGACTCGCAATCTGACTTTTGTCACACACAACGATTTTGTCGACTGCTTATATGAGTTTTAGGAAGCCGAATGTCATGTGTCAACTCGAAAGCTGTGCTACTTTTAACGATTTTTCAATTAACATGATTTGATTTAAAAATGTCGAAACTGATTGTACGAATTACTATAGAAAACATTCCTCTCATTCAAAGTCCCCTTTAAAATTGTTGCTGCTGTTTATTTTATCAGGTCAATTTAATTCATTGCATTGGAAGTTAATCACTGAACTATAAATATTAGCTCAAAATCTGTTTTTGTTACGTTTTATTTCATACGTACGTATTTATTCCTTCGAAAAAGATGTGCCCCTGTCAATTTGTCAACGTAATAACAGTTTTGAAAATTTTTACATTTTCTAACATTAAAATGTAGCAAAAATCATAAAAGCAGTGGGTAAATTTAATAAATTTATAAATATGTATATAGTCTTGTATTCCTGACAAATAAAGTATAGGGATTAAGTACACGTACTGGGGGTCATTCGATGATAAAACATCACTTTAGGATAACTAATTATTAAATATATATACATATTTATATAGCTTCTCATCCAATCAACAACAAACTCACTGTCGTGTTTACAACCCAATCCTCCATCGCCAGAACTGTGCTCTTCTCAAAGAAATTGCTATTGCCAAAATATACTTTCAAAATGGGGAAGGAACGAAAGTGTTTTCGGAATAATTTATTCCTCATTAAACCAATGTCTCCCTTGATGACCCCGTGACACGCTTTCGAAGTCTTGTACACTTCAGCTAAGGTTCCGTAGCCGACCACCATGAAAGCAAGAATTAGAAACAATGCCCAGATGCAAATGCTGTTGAAAGAGAATTGTGATAAACGTTCAGCGAAGCTTCTACCAGTCTCTTCTGTTCTACTAAATATTTTAACTGTGTTGTAAAAGCTAGCAGATTGGATTATCATAACGCCAATCATATTCGAGGCAATCATCAGGTTTGAAAATAATTCGCGATATAAATTGCACAAAATTTGGATCTCTCGGTAAGAATATCCTGCTCTTCTCACATTCCTGAAAAATATTAAAAAATGAAACAATTTTTTCCCAATCAATTTAATATTATTTTAAAATTGGAGACGACGATTTTGATTTTTAGGCTTACAGACCTTGAATAATTGGTAATATACGAACGTAGGCAGTGTCCAAGGAGCACAACTTGAAAACCGCAGTAAAACAATCCGTCCACAGTCAAAAATGGACCAGACAATAGGGAAGTGGTCAAAATCAGGATTTTCTTCTGGACATTGGCTGGATTGAAGATGTGCTTTGAAGAAAATCCCAATTTTCCAGATTTGCAGTCTTCCGAAATCCAGTAGCCAACACACGCAGGGAAACAGGTATTTAGGAAGATATCCAATTGGTAAAAAATTACCGTGAATGGGCCAGTGAGAAGCAAATATCGCATAACGATTTTCACCTTGTGATCATACTCCCGACCGGATTCTGAATTACGATCTGAGGAAATCCAGAAATTATTATTTAGTTTAATTTTATTCAAATTTTATTTGCACGATTTAAAAAAAAATTAAATAACATTTCAAGTGCCGCTCTTCAAATGACATAAAATTAGCAAACATGGCAGCAATCGTTTCGCATGAGACCAGATTCACGTAAACAAGTACGAGAAAGCAGGTGCACGCGCCCAATATAATTGCAGTGTGGACTTTCACCTGCATTTCCGCCTTTTCCCACGTGAAAGCTACTTGCAGAGCCGATATCAAGATATATACGAAGCAGTAGGCCACACGAATGCGATGAATTTTTATTTTATTTGAATTCTCCAGTATCAGGCGGTTCTTCGTCGTGTCCCATTTGTATGGAAGAGGTGCAAATTTGTTGGAAATTTTAAGATTTTGTCTCAACTCGGAAATTAAGTATCCGGAACCCATCATCTTACTTAGTCCAGTTCAAACTGAATACTTCGTTCTGTAAATTCTCCGACTCTGTCTGTATTGGAAATATTTAATTAGAGAGAACACATTCTACTGTCGTTTCAGAAAACCGAAAAATTATAGGCCCCAAAAATTAATTAAAGAAACATCTATTATTATTTCGTCTTCAACGAAAAATGTAATTGTAATCTGGCTACACGAAACTAGAAGGAACAAAAATATTATCTTTCTAGGAACTATTTTGTCTAGCGAGCTTTGATACCTTATAGGGCGATGATTAGAAATTATCGATCTGAGAAAGGCGAATTTAATAATATTTTGTTCCACAAATGAAAAAGCTCAGATACAAAAATAAAAATACATGCACAAAACTTCGACTTTGACTTTTACACAACTGGAACTGGAAACAATTGCAGAAGTAGAAAGCTGGAAAGAGGATATAACTTGTTAGGCTCATTCAAACACATTCCAATTGAACCTGAATACTGAATGCTTTGTTAATTTGTTATGCAAATTCTCCGTCCTTTTCTGTATTGGAAATTGGTTGAGAGAAAACGTTAATAAACTATATGCTCGATTATAGAGCTATAGAGCCGAAAATTTTAGGCCCCATTAATTGATGAAAAATCTATTATGTTATTTCTCGACTAAAAAAATAGTTGTAAATGGTAACCTGCAGGTTTCGCAATAATAATGACAATAAAACTTGAGGTACAGTTGCTCTTTTCGAAACCGGAATCGAATTTCCAACATAGTCACCGATTTCTTTGGCAACTGATAGGGACCACTTATATAAACTACCATACCATGTCAATTTTAGGTTTCCAAAGTTCACTGGTTTCGGCGCTATGGGGGTTTAAATTTCGAAAAACCGGTTTAGTTTTCCCTTTTTTCTCTGCGATCATTACGGCTAGCGGCGTCAAAATTTGCACGAATATTAAGAAATACATTTTGCAGGTAGATGTTTGTCGGATTTTGAACATACCAACCCCAAAAAGATTTTATGACATTTTTTCAAATGCTCAAAATCAGTTCAAAATTTGTTGGGGATTTCCCGGCATAACTTCGAAACCGTTAAAGTTATCCAAAATCTAACGACGGATTCGAGTTCTACGACCCCAAATACGGGTAGATTTTTGTTTTCAGTCGAAAATTCAATCAACTGAACTATTACGGATGTTGCCAGCGCTGAGGTTTACAATTACAATAAAGGTGATATATGTAGGTGGTACGAAGGTATTTCGCGACAAGATGAGCCGACTTTAGTTCTCTGGCATTTTACAACGGCTTGACATATGTAGCCGATTTTTTATACATAGTTTCCCCTGACTTTTCCACACTTTCTCCACCTTTCCTCAAGGGCCGAGTTGCCTCTGGAGAAGAATGCTGGGCTTCGATGTCCAAGCCATGAAATCACACTTTTTTTCACTTTGTTTTTACAGGGGGCTGTGAACCAGTCATGAGCCATTTTTATGACGGTTTCTTTGTCTCTGCCTCATAGTGATGAAGGTAGGTTTCATCACCAGTCACGATTCGTCCCGCAAAAAATCTTTAT
>JAQFZW010002785.1:0-15473 GCA_034687055.1 Heteromurus nitidus | reverse complement strand
AAATGAGCGAGTAATAATACATCAAGTTGGGAGTTTCTATATGTTCCGTTGATAGGTCGAGGTCCCGAGGTTATAAATTGGAAAAGCCATATATGTTTGCATGGAATGGAAGATTCGTAAGGTTGTAAATGTAGGGACGGTTCATGTAGTTTTCAATTTTTAAACTGCACTAAACAATATCATCCGATGCAGTGGAACTTTAAAGTGATGTTAGCCAATCCTACTTAACACAGCGCATTCTTATATGTTCAATATGCATCTTACCCACATCAGGACTAGGTCAGACTAATTGGCGCAAAATACAGTTAATTACAAAAATTGCAACATGTACATGCATTCTAATTCTAGGAGCGTTGAAAAATACGGAATATGAGCCTCGACCCGGGAGGAGTTTACAAGCAGGCATGCACTTTATTTGCGATTCGCGATCGTTATTTCCCATGAAAAATAGCTTAAGATGGGTGTTCCAGTTCCAGTACTTACGTATTTCGGTTATTGAATAAGCATTAAAATAGTGATCGTTCTCGTGGGATTAGAGGTTTCCAACATATTTAATGAAACAATGACGTCACATGACTCACGCCTTTGCCACTACCTTGGGACGGAACGCATGGAAAGCTACCTAATTACAGGAATGTAACCTTTAGATTTAATTTGGAGCTTGGATTACTACTTTTGTGCTAACACTTAATTTAATAGCTAGCAAGTTAAGTAGATTAAGCAACAGCCAATACATACGCGTGTATGGCTTATGCAATTGAAAATTTCTCACGATACCTTAGTACAAACGCATGTAATCTTCTTCGTAAAAATGTTACATTTCAGGAAGACATTATGCCACAATGCAAACATTCTTCTTCAGCACAGCGCCTCATGCATTGCTGAAATGTTTGAATGATTCAAGATTCCCAGCTTGCAACTACTTAAACAACGGAACTAGAAATGAAATGACGTGATGAATGAGTCATAATTTTTCATCAACTTCATCAAGCCTTCATCAAGTTCATCCAGTTTTAACGTAATTGATACTATTTGCAAACAGCACAAAGTGCGTATTAAGGACTGCGTGCACTGTACTTACTTACGTTTTCATTTTGCATACAAAAGTAAGCGTATGCATTAAGTATGACCAATGTTTTATGTGCTTTGTTTCCTTTTTTCAGAGAACACTTTTAGATCGCTTAAACATGTATAAATACTGGAAGATTGGTGAGGAATCCTTTTAGTCTTACGTTAAGTCCAGTCCAGCAGGTGCTCGTGCAACAACGCCACGCATAATACTGTATCATATACCAGATCACTTTTCATTTCAGTCAGTGGATTCACTCCTTTCATCTCAATTTCACATTTTGTCTATTACATGAACCGTTTGGTGCTGTGTGTGCTTCGTAAGTATTTCGATGACAAATGCTGAACCATAAAAAAGGCAGAGATTTTTTGTTGGTTTTTAAATACATTTCTGCTCCGTGTTGTGTTCGCTTCGTATATATTCCCTTCTCGCAGTTAGTTGGGCGTTGTTTTCCTTCATTGTTGGACTAGCCGTTTAAAATTCTGAAAACAATGAAATCTCTTGGCGTAAGTATTCAAGGCGTATTTATTTAGTCCAGTATATAATCACTGGTTTCCATTTTCAACATTTTTTTGTGTGGATATTACCGTTGTTTTCCACAGATTTGGGGATTGGGAGCTGTGATGACACTGTTTGTCATCACCGTTAAAGCCAGACCTCAGTTGGTCCCAGTTGCCCATCATCACCCTCAAGAAATTTACTTTACACATCATCCCTACCCCCAACCTCAGGTACATGCAATACCGCTCGCTCGAGTGCCTCAAGCATCTTCGCAGACAACGGTTGTCCGTGACGCATTGGGCAACCAGGGGACAGCCTATGCATATCAAACCCATGACGGACTCTCCGCATCCGCGGTAGCTGTATCCAGAAGGTATAACTAAATAAATTACTCTCTTGAAGACAATTTATATCAAGTGCATGGGAAATAGGTACTATGTTGAATCCAAGGGCGTACTAAGGCGCTTGTTACGTTATGTCTTCGTGGTTTAATTAAAAAAGCTTTGAACTAGCCATTGAACAAAAAAAGTTGCGTTATGGTGCGTCGGAAGTGCTCGTGAGAAATGAGTCAAGAGCATAAACTTAAAACTCAAAGGATTCACAAGAAGACGAAGGCATATACGTAATAATATATTATCCTTTCAACCTTTGTTTATTGGATCCATGAAAAGACGCCCTTCGTTCATAAATTATAGATGTTTCATGTTTCCTTTGTATACGCGGTTTAAATTACTTAGATTTTTTCTGGTTCGTTTCCATTTTTTGTGTAATATTGAGCATGCATAATGTAACAGTTGTCTGCTTTTTGCGTTTATAGACCGTATTCTAATTCTGATTCTTTTGTTTTAATTCCAGCGACAATAGTAAAACGCTGGCCTTTGTACCTGCTATACCAGCGGCTGTTCATCATCATCCTCATCATCCAGCGATTGCTGTGCATACGCAACCGTTGGTGTACGCCCAGCATCATTATCAACCAGCTTTATCTGTTGTGGGTGGTGATGGTGTGCTGCCTGTTCATCATCCTGTGGCGTACGCTGATTATCATCATGGATAAATCTTAAATCTGTGCTAAAATGTGTTTTTTGAGCTATTAGATTCAGTTACGCTATGCAATGTAATAAATTTGTAAAAAAGTATATTTTATGTGGAGTTGCACATTGAGCATGCATATGCATAAGCATGAAACTTCCCTTGAATACATTCGTACTTCGTCTATTGGTATTTTATCTCACAGGGAATGTTCTCAAAGCGGTTTCATGTTTCGGCCACTAAACATCCGAACCCAAACTAGTATTAATTACATCCTCTTTTTATGACATACTAAAATTTACTAAAATGCCAACCGAGGACGATTTATGACATGGAGCAATGTATGATTTTCATCGAGTGGGCATATATAAAGACTGCATATTTAGTCCCGTTATTTACACAAACCAATAACAATACGATCTGAATACCACAAATTTAATGCATATTGGTACACATGTTTGCATACGGCAAATATATTGGAATTTTAGGCTAATTTCTGCAGAGTACGAAATGAAAGTCTTCGAGTAATTGTGGACAACTGCTCCATTGAAATGTGAACAATATTTTTTATTATACGGACGTATAAAATCTATAACTAGCAAAAATATTCGAAACTTTAATAATATATATAGATTAAATATATTATTCTATACCCTTGGTATAGATGTACATTAATGATCCATATATGTATTGACGCACATATACATAAAACCGTACAAATAGTGAAAGCAAGCTTATTTGTGCATATGAGTTTACTTATCACAGTAATTGAAATGAGGCAAAAAAAGTAATAACAGTTAATCAAGCGCTTCGTAATTTGGTGGATGAGCGTGTTTGTTGCATTTGCATACTAGCATTCGGTTAAACACTGAAGTCCAGCCCATTTAAAACATTCAGTCTGACTTTAATTGACTACATTGACAGTTTAGCAACGTTCCTGTTGCACCTTCTCATGCGAAGATATAGAGATACACCCTTAATACTGTTTTCGCATCGTTTGTGAATAAAGATGTATAATCCATAATTCCATTCAGCATCCATGTGAAAAATAGCATATTAATTATCAATCTGTAGCTTCTTAATTACATTGCTGCGGCATTGGCTTTACGACAGCAACATTTGATTGGACTTGCGATGCGTTACACTCGATACAGAAATGGAAATACCGTATGTCATCAATGAATTTGTTTAGATTGAGCGAAAATGTAGGCAAGTCACAAGACACAGAGAAACAGGATGCCTGCGGTGAGTTTCCTTGTCCAGAAAATTTCTCCAAAAGTACAGTACGATCCTCCTGTGTGAGTTGTGAGGGAAGGAAGGAAGGGAGAAATTCATTGCAAAACCTATCATAGTTTTCGGTCGCCATTTCAAACAATACTGCCACAATCTCTTCCCTTAGCAGATCATGACTCTTCTGAATCAAGATCTGAACGAAAAGGGTCATGAACTGGTCCAAATACAATTCTTGACGATCAGTCAACCTATTATAGAGCTTGTGTTTGTCGTTCCACGATGAAAGTGTTCCCAAGTTAAATCTAAATACTTCGATGTCAGCCTGAAGGAATGAATGGCCAATGCTCTGTAAAATTTGATTTAGTCGGTCCGCTGCTTCAGAACTTTGCTCCTGAGCTTGGGGTTGAATCATTCTAGATGTCAATACCGCACTTCTTGCTGTCAGATTGGAAGGGAAAAAATAATTCCATCGATAGTTGACACAATCTCTTATCAGTTGAAAAAATGGGATTTTCAGTTCCGGAGTTGGTCGTTGGGCCAGGTGAGGATATATGTTGGAGTAACAAAGCGTTAAAGCTTCACTGAAAAACTTTTTAAAACTCGATGAATTGTCTTTTACCATGAACTGGAGTAAAGTTAGAAACCTGTGAATAAAATTAAAATAGATTTGCATTACGTTGGCCTATTGAATTGATTGTACAATGCTTTCAAAATTGTGACGGCTTACTTTTCCACGACTATGGTATCTGATTCTCTCATCAATTCGTGAACTATATTTCCTCTGGAAAACATGGTTAAGAATAAACGAATAGTTTCTTCGAAAAACTGCGCTCCAACTTGTTGCCGCAAAACCTCCATTACTTTTAGGAAGAAATTTAACAGTTCCTCGTTCAGAACTACATAATCAATTCAAAAATATGTCAATTTCATTTTTCAACTTATAAGTATTAGTTTTTGTATAATTTTAATTTTGGCAACATACGTGGTTCTTTCAGATGTTGTGTCACCATACTCCTCATAAAAGGCACGAGTTCTTTGTAAATCGACCAACAAATTCGTTTAGAATTTGTACACTCACTCATTAACATGTCCAGTTGATCATTCAACACATGAACCCAGAAGACTAAAACAACCGGTCTGTTTGCGGATTCGAAGAGTTCATTACTCATGTTTTTCATAAAATCCACATAAAATTTGGATCGAGCCTCCCATTCCTGGTTTGACACATTTTGCCAGGGAAGTAGAATTAAGGCTGTTGAAACTCTGTGTAACGCACGGTATGTCTCTGTATCAACAGAACCTCCTAATGTGTGAAGTTTTTCAATTAAGCTACGTACACATTGCATTTTAAATATATGTTGTGTTCGAAGAGTATTGACGAGAGTATTGAAAAAATTTGCTTGTGCTAAGACAATCGAATGGTCCACAACTGAACGATTTTCTAAAGTAAAAAACACGAATTCCGTGCAAACGTTTATCATTCCGTAGAAGCTTTGCACTTCTGGTTCCGTTGCGTCCGTTTGAATAACTTCGGAATGGTAACGGGCTAGCCAATAGATCCACGTTTTTAGTGAGCATATTATCTCACAATTCCTGTATAACGTGATAAAAACCAGACTGTAAAAATATGCATTAAATTCTAAATCATTATCCTGAATGTGAGTAGCAAAACTTACGCCTGCACAATGGAGGCCGGATATTTCACAAAGTAGTATTCTTTAGAACAGATGAGTACTTTAATTAGCTCGTGCAAAATACTTTTTCCTACTTCAATTTGCTTTTTGAAAACATCTCCATAAAGATGTTCAAAATGTCCATAAAACACACTTGCCAACCTAGATCAAATACAAAGTTTTCGACAAAATTAAACAACTGTAATAATTTCAAGAAAAGTTAGTGTTCGTTAAATTAAAGTCAATCCTGAAGTGTTCATTCATTTTCATTAAGAATGTTTCACTCCAAAACCTACCTGCCGACAAGTTGAATTATAAAAATAAAGTGCTTGATATTCGTCTCCGAATCAAGAGTAACAGTAGTCTTTGAAGGATCTAGCAAACTCGCCAGTCTGCCATAATATACACACGATTCCGCCCAGAGAGAGGTCTAAGCAGAAAAATACATCAAGCATACATAAAAATTATAGCACTGAGAGAAATTATTTGCTAAAACATTTTATCAATACTTACCACGACTTCCAAAGATTCGGTTGGGAGCAATTCACCTATTTTAACTAAAATATCAATATTCCTGGATAAACTTGGTGCTTCTGTCTCTTCCTCCTCCTCCTGAAACAAACGAGTCCGTACATACATGATGAAATCTGAATTATTGAATGATAAATTGCCGAGTGATCACAACTCAAAAAAGACCATCTTCAACTTACGTCAGCTTCAAAAGTATCATCCGTTTCAATATCGAATTTCTGTGTACTAAGTACTATTTTCGTGGCTAGATCAAGCATTGGTTGCTTGAAGTATTCTATGAGATCATCCCTGTTCATGGTTATATTAACAAAAGGTACTCCAGTGTTGAGATGATCAAGGAGTCGGGCCCATATTTCTAGGCATTCGTAGTAGTAAACAGTATCATTTTGCTCAAACGTGAAAGACAATAAAAATGTAACGAAATTCCTTGAACATGGACCATCGTATCTGAAAAAGTGATGACTGGCAACTAAACATAAAAATTCGATAACTTTCTCCAAATACCTAGAAAATGTACGCCAAATTTTGATTAAAACCAGGAGAAAAACGATTTGAACATGTAGAGTGTAAATGTTTAAAAAACTGTAGTGTAAGACTTACTGCGGAGGCAGAGAAACTATTGTTGATCTATTCGATACGCGCTTTAGTACTTCTATGGCAAACGACACCACGACCTCAACGTGTGGATCAAATTCTTTTGGAATAAATTTTCGGTACAGAAGTTCATTTAAAGCACCCATTGCCAGAATTCCTAGTTGGCTTCCTTTCGTGCGCTGCAAACATAAGATGAATATTAGTGTTTAATAGGAACTAGAAAAGGGAAGGATTTATTTTTGTAAAATCAAACAGACTTACAAAGTTAGGACACGAGTCAATATGGGAATACTGACATATTACTTTCACAAATTCCTCCTGAAAAGGGACGGCACTTTCGCTAAATGACTCACGGCCTGAGACTTTATATCCATCCAAAGGGATCCAAGTAAATAAATTTGACACTGCTTCTAAAGTTAATGAGAGAACTTCATCGAAGTGCGTTATGACCGCATTTTCAGAAGAAGGAGATTGACTTGTGGTTGATGAAAACTGTTTCAGTCCAGATACGAGTATTTCTGAAATAAAACACATTTTACATATTTACATCACACTATCATAAAGGATTCAGAGATAGACAAGCGAGATTAATTTTACAATTGTTACAGAACTTACGTCTGAATAGCTCAAAAACATCAGGCATTTGTTGTAAAAGCAGACTTTTCAGTTCTGCTTTCCTATCAGTGCTCACTTCATCCTTACAATTCGGATACTCCTCTGAGATCGTTTTAATGAAAATCAGACCTATTCCAACAGTTTCTTCGTTGGCTATCATCTAAAAAGATTCCACGAAAAACACACGTAAATCAATAAATGCTAAATCTTAAACTTTCAAACAACTGGGGTTATTACAAAGTTAGTTTCTTACAGCTAAAATGTTCGAGAAAAAATCCGGATATGACTGTGGCCATGAAAATTTTCCAACGTCCACCAACAATTTGATAATTTTATTTCTAGCGAAAGTTGGACACTTAACGGTGCTTGAAGGGGTCGCATGCTGAAGAAGAAACGTGTAAATCGTTGACTTCAACTCCTCCTTCTCCACACTGCTCATCATTAGCCATTTGCACTTGATTGTTGTTTCTATCACGCTCAAGCAGAACATTGTGACATACTGATTTTCCGAGGAATGCGACAAGAAGTAGAGTGCCTGCTTCCAGGACCCATTTTGCTTCGAAAAATTTTCCAGAACGACTTCAATCTGCCTTTTACGGTCATTGCTAGTTGATGGTGCAAAAAATTCATTCAAGTGTGATTCCAGCAGTCTTCTACTCTCCTCCATTTTACCCTAGTTTGTAAACGTTGAACTTGCTTGAGGATTTTTGAATTCTCTGATTTAAGAAGACTGCTACGTACTAGGGCTGGAACGCTGGAAGTTGAACGTGGTGTTGGGTGTCTGGAAAAGTATTAATCATAATGTCATAATTAAATTAAAATAAATTCATTCAAAATTTGAAATTTAAAAAATTACATAAACATATTCTTCAATAAATGATGACGAACCGTAAATGAATGCATTATTTACTGTCATCAAGAAACTTACATTTTACCAAGTACCACCATTCACGAAAATGATTCACAAATCAACAGTTAAATGAAAGTTTTGATAATTAACTGTCAAGTTAACTGTCCTGCCTTCAATCGTTGAACGTTGAATTTTGGAACCTAATCTTGAATCTAATTCCTAAATCATGATGGTCACCGAAAATTTTAAAATTGAAAAATGTACGACGAAAAGCAATATTCGTTCTGAATTCACTCGTGTCTAATTCAACTAATTGTTCCGCTTTAATTAATTAACTTTCCGCAATTGATTACAAATACGAGAATGAAATTCGTGGCCTTGAATGTTGTTTGTTTTGATGATAAAGAGTTGATAGATGTTGTCTTTCTGGTGGTATGCTAAATGCACCCTTCCTTCGCCTCTCTCTCTCTCTCTCTCATCCGCATTTTTACTTGAGGCAGCCATCAGCTGTGTGGTGTGAACACAAACGTGCGCCAAATCCAACATGTTTTTTATTTAGTCCAGCTGAAGTCTCTAAATTTTTCTCCAAAAAAATTTCCAGTGAACCTTGTGCAAATTTTGGTTTTGTTTGTAGCAATGTCTTCTGGAGCAATCATTAAGTCGACAACAAGGCAAGTGAAGCCTTTGCTGTCACTGGATAAAACAGAAGCGAGGAGGAGAGTTCTTAATTTGTACAAGGCATGGTATCGACAAATGCCGTATGTTGGTTAGTCGTTTATAATGTTAATGGATCTATTAAATAAAAAATAACTAATTGTTGACTAGAATCATGTAGAATATTTGATGTTTTAGCAGTATGTATAATTCATTTATGATGGGGTATTTATCTTGTTCCGCAGTTATGGACTATGACATCCCAAAGTCGGTGGATGACTGCAGGAAAAAACTTCGCGAAGAGTTCGAGAAGAACAGACATGTTCAAGACATTCGAGTGGTTGATTTGCTAGTCATTAAGGTAATTGCTAATTTATAATGATAAATGTAGTTTTAGCTTGTAACCAATCTGTTTAAACTCCCGAAGCCGGAGGTTTGAAGTTCCAAATAGGTATAGATGGAGAATGGGGACTCAAAAGATTCATGATAAATTTGTTAGGTAGGAGTTTACAAAGGTAAATAAGTTATATTTCCGTCGACAAGTGGAATGTTATGAAGATATACTTGGTAAGTGAGAGTTACCATAAGGTTCGTTATATTCTAGGCAAGATGCAGGAAGGTTAGGACAAGCAATTAACGATTGGATAAGAAGATATGCTATTCTATATTTTAAAATGTATTCCATGTTTTCTAATTGTTACAGGGGCAAATGGAACTGAAAGAGACAGTAGAACAGTGGAAGCAGAAGGGTCATATCATGAACTACTTCAAAGAAACGATCGAGCCGAAGCCCCAAGGATTTTTGTCGAAATTCCTAGCTGGACATGAATAGCTCCTAGCAAATTTCCTAGTTGTGTATGAGTAATGTATATACAAATTATGTAGTTGATTGATTAACTATAATACTTAGCGTGTGTTTGTTAGTGGCACAACGGCTCAGTTTTCAATCAGTGTTCTTGGCTGAAACGCAAAAACAGATCCTGTTGATCGACAAATGTAGTAGGTGTGAAAATTGCCACGACCTTTGCCGTCTATGTACATGCCGGCAATTTTTCGTTGACGTCAGGGAACTGTTGAAACATTCGATTGTCAATTTATGCCAATAAATGTAAATTATAAACCATATTTAAGTTTCTCAGGATTGTATTATTTTCATATGGTATTTATGCCATGTTGTATTCGTCTCGTTGTGTAAAGCGCAACCCAGCGAAGAGAAATGTAATTTCAGAGAGAGCGTTTCTTGAAAATTTGCAATCTTTATCGTTTTTATTCCGAATTCATGATCGTGATACTTACACAAGAATTAATTACAACACAGTTTAAATGCAATCAGGAAAAATAAGGCGCACTCCATAGGCGAGTATGTGTTTGATTTTACAGAGATGCGAAACATCATGTTTCTGTCCAAATTATATATCTAAATCAAATTTCTAGACAAGTGCGTGATTAGCTGAAAGTAATACAAGTTTTCCGTGTTCAGTTTTAACATACAATTTAATTTAAATTTCACGATTGTAGCAGTAAGGCAATGTAATCAAGAAGAGCATATAAACATGTTATATTCTTAAAGTCGCTGATTTCTTTGGTTAAGGTATTATGATGAGTCATATCTTCAAGAAGCAGTATAACCGTGATGTTCTGCCTGATTTTTTACTTAAGCATCGGATTCATGAAATGGATCGAATGACCGCATCAGGTCCGATGCAGTTGGAATTTTCGGTGCTGGTCGGGAATTCACCTGTGAACAAGAACAATTCATCATATTAAAATAGTGATGGATCATGATTTACGAAAAAACAAACACAACCCAATCCTTCTAGGGTGTACTAATATTTGCCTATATCACACTAAACTAATTGTGGTGATATGGTAAATCTAGAAACGACCATGCTACATGCTACAGGGGAAGAAAATTAGTAAGCTCTGAAATTGGATTCCATTTTGTTGACTCGTTTGAGGTAAAAATTAAACATACATTTTAACGAGCGTTATTATTTTGGAAAATTTGCTCCAGGCATCACAATCAAAGAAGAAGTGCCATCGCAGAACGAGTTTTAAATCTAACGTGTGTTGTGTATCTACATTATTCATCCACATCAGTATCTTTGTGGTGGGGCTACATATTTGTATAATACATGAGAACAAAGGATTTGAAAATTACTTACTGAAAAATATTGCGTAAATCTACCTATACAAATTGAAATAACCTAATATTCATGGGCCTTTTGTTTTCCAGGTTTTTGCTTAGGCTGTAAAAAATTACAAAAATTCATTCAAACTTTTCACTCATATTGCATATACAAAGCTTTTCGTGCATTATATGTACGCAACGATTTATACGGATGGTTATAACCTCCAACCAATTTAATTAATACTGCAGCAATACCCTCACTGACTAACTGAATTCAAATAAAAATTAACCGTACCAATTGCTAAAATATATTGCGATGACTCACGTACGCCTGTATTCGTAGAATCATGACGAATTTTATATTCAACCTTGCGCAATTTGCATTAATCATACACCTACGATTATTATCACATTAATACCGTCCTTACCGCGGGGCTCATCGCTCTTGCTGCTGATCCAGCACGTCCTCCACGTGCTCGCATTTTACTTAACGCTTGTTCAGCAAGGTCTGATCTCTCTTCAGCCTCCTCTAATTCTTGCTGGGCTTTTCGGAATTTGGCTAAGTTTAGGGCAGCAATTTCTTCCTACAAGGGAAAGACAAATGACCGTGGGCGTACGTGAAAAATAACGAATTCAAAGAAATAAACGCGACAGATTTCATGAGTACAAATATAATGCTTCTTACAGCTTCTTCTATTTGCCTCTTGTAGGTCTTAATCTTTTGCTGCAGCTTCTCAACCAGATCTTGCATTCTTTCATGGTTCTTACGGTCCTCTTCAGCCTGGAAAGCTAGTTCCTTAATGCGTCGCTCACTCTTGCGTAGGTTCTTTTGAGCATCTGCATGTCGTCGTTGCTCGTTATCAAGCTCATGCTCGAGTCCTCGAACACGTTCCTCCAACTTTGCAATCATCTTCTTACCACCCTTCAGAGCGTTTGCTTCCGCCTCCTCCAGCCGAATTTGGAGTTCCTTCATTTGCGCTTCCATTGCTTTCCTCGCTTTCTCCTGGATTTGAGCGTGTTCTTGTTCAGCTCGTAGTTCATCAGCTAACCTGGCAGCGTCAACCATGGCTTTCTTGGCTTTCTCTTCTGAATTCTTGGCTTCGTTTAGAATTTCTTCCAGATCCGACTGCAGAAACGAAAGCACGATTAGAATACAATTAAGGATAGATGAAAGACTAGACAGTCTGTCATGACATGAAAGAACAACATGCAAAATTTACGAACATGCAGCGTCTGCAGCTCAGACTCCAATTTCCGTTTAGCGGTCGCAAGAGATCCGTTTTGTGCAGCGAGCTCATTGAGATGTTCATGGGCATCACCGAGTTCCTGTTCTGCAGCTCGTCTGGCACGGTCTGCTTGTTCGAGGAGGGTCCTTGATTCCTCCAACTCATTAGCAAGCGCATTTGCCCTTCTTTCCGCAATTCCAAGTTGTTCCCGTGTTTCATCACGTGCCCTTTGTTCCTCCTCAAGCTGTTGTTGAACCTCCTTGAGTTGCTGCTGATACCGCTTGATGCTTTTCTGTGCTTCAGCATTAGCTTTGTTGGAATGATCCAATGCAATTTCTAGCTCGTTAATATCTGCCTCCAGCTTCTTTTTCATCCGGAGGGCTTCTGCCTTGCCCTTTGCCTCAGCCTCCAGACTGGCTTGCATTGAATCCATTGCCCGTTGGTGATTCTTCCTTGTGTTCTCGAATTCTTCCTCCTTCTCCTGCAATCTTCGTTCGATTTCTTGACGAACTTGAGATAATTCAAGCTGAGCTCGAAGAACCTTATTTTCTTCCTGTTCAAGGGCAGCTTCCGCCTCTTCTAAAGCTGCCTGGAGTTCTTCCTTTTCAACTTCTAACCTTTTACGTGCCTTTTCAATTTCATGAATATTTCGTCCTCCTTCTCCTATTTGATCCAACAGGTCCTTGATCTCTTCAGATAAGTTCTTATTTTCTCGTCGACAATTTTCAAGTTGCTCCTGACTTTCTTCGTACACAGCTCTGAGACGGAAGAGCTCCGTCGAGTAATTTCTACATTCCTTTTGTGAAGCATCAAGTTCTGCGGTCAGATCATCTACCTTGGCTTTCCATTCTGCAACAATCTTGTCAAAGTAACGTTGTTTCTTTTCCATTTGGTTTGCCAGTGTTTGGGCACGTTCCACTTCCAGTTGCATATCCTCAAGTTCGGTGGATAAGCGTTGTTTCGTCTTCTCAAGGGCTACAACCTTTTGGTTGAGTGATTCGATCGTCTCCTCAGCCTCTCCCAAGCGGGCTTGAAGCTTACGCCTGAAATATATAACATGGATGCAGTCATCAGTATTACAGAACTTCGATAACTGAAGCAAAAAATATCAAAGCAGTACTACGTTAAGAAAAAATAATTACTTCGCCTCCTCTAGCTCTTCTGCTTTGGCGACCCCTTCGGACTCATACTTAGCCCTCCAGAGCTGAGCTTCTGAATTGGCCTTGGAAAGCTGTCTCATAAGATCCGCTTTTCCTTGTCCCTCCTCATCAAGCTGCTCGCGAAGGTTATCTAGATCGTGTTCAATATTTCGGAACTTTCCTAACAATGTTGCTCGTTCCCTGGATTCCTCATCAGCCATTCGCTTGGTGTCCTCAAGTTGTGTAGCCAGCGATATTTTGAGTTTGTTCAACTGCGATACTTGCGACTCTGCATCCTCAAGCTGTCTCGCCATATCGCCATTTTCAATCGCAAGCTTTTTCTTACTCTGGTCTAAATCTCCAATGGTTCTTGTCGCTTCCTCATATTTCTGTTGAATTTCGCCTAGTGTTGAAGAGAGCTGCTTATTCATTTTCTCCAGGCTTGCCTTTTCATTTGTGATGTGGTCCATTGCAGCACGAATGTCATTCAATTCATTCGCCATTTGAGATCTTTCTTTCTCTGCTTTCGCCTTCATCTTGTTGAGTGTGTCGATCTGTTCTGCCATCTCAGCAACAGCATCATTATGCTTCTTACGAATATTGGCCATGGAGGCTTCATGCTGAATATTAGACTCCTCCACATCTCTTCGGAGTTTTGCCAACTCAGCTTCTCGCTTCTTGTTGAGCTCAATTTGGGCAGATGTTGCACCGCCAGCCTCTTCAAGACGCTCACCCAATTCCTCAAGCTCACGAGCGAGTTCAGCTCTTTGTTTCTCTGCCTTGGCACGAGCCTGCCTTTCCGCTTCAAGCTCTTCCTCTAATTCTTCAATTCTCGCCTATGAAACAGAAAACGGTGCCCACATTACAGCGCCAACACTTGGGAATCGGTTTCCATTAAAACTGCAATGTAAGTATTCTACATTAAAGTTGTAACTGTCTCGAAGTGTCAACCAACCTGGAGTTCCTTGATTTGTTTCTGAAGCTTAGCCACGAGGGACTGCTCGTCTTCCAATTTAGCAGCCAAGGAAGCCATTTCTTTATCTTTCCTTTGGATGGTTTGTTCAAGCTCTTTCTTATTTCGTTCCAAGTCGCCAACAGCTTCTTGTGTCAACTTGAGATCGCCTTCAATCTTCCTCTTGTTCTTCTCAATGTCCCCACGCAGTTTCTTTTCTCTCTCAAGGGTATCCTCCAACTCATCCAGAGTTGATTCCAACTTTGCTTTCACTTTGTTCAAATGATTCACCTTGTCCTCTGCAGCCTGTTCAATTATATTATTTTTTAGAAACATTCATGCAAATTACAGAAATTCTCCTCATTTTCGCAATCTTAATTTTTTGAGGGCGCATAATGTTTAAGAAATTTAATTTCATATATCATAATATCATACTTGTAAATCCTCTGCGGTCTTCTGGTTAACTTCCTGCATATGCTTCTTCTCCTTGTTAAGCTTGTTGATGAGCTCATCCTGATGTGCAATCTCATCATTGAGGTTCCTTATTTGATGCTCCTTAGTTGCTTTGTCCCCGTCAGCCTTGCTCAGTTGCAACTCAAGGTCTTCGAGTTCCTTCTTCAATCCCGAGACTTCCTGCTCCAGTTTCTTCTTTTGTTGGTAAACCTGGTTGCGAGCTTCCTCTTCCGCTGCAAGGCGGTCTTGAACATCCTAAATAATTAAATTTATGAAACCATCTATCATCCGTGTCAATTAATTCATGATTTGATGCGTGCAAGCAAGAGACCGCGTTTTGTGGAAGTATATATAAGCACTACCGAGAGGAAGCGGTTTTTAATCATAAATAACAAAACACAGGTTCATTTGTGCAATAATTGTGCCTCTTAAAATCTCAAGAACTCATTCATTCTGATTCCAACAATTCCCTTTCCCTTTCCGACAATTTCAAATCAAAGACTTCTCTTCATCCTCATTTCCCGACTTTTCAATTCATACCCAAAAGCGTTTCAGTCTAAAACAGATTTATATTATATGCCAACTTGAATTAATCGGGAAACCGATACTTTCTGCACTTTCATACTCGCATTCATTTATTTTGTGAGCACATCAATTGCATAATTCAGGGTAGAGTTCATACATCGTATACTCCACACAAGCATCGCATTGAGAATTTATTTCAGTTGAGTTGACATATTTTTGCTAAACTCAAAAAATCTGTAATGATGAACCCCATAATATATCATTCGAATTTATTAATTTATAGATATAAATTCCA
>JAQFZW010002784.1:0-15481 GCA_034687055.1 Heteromurus nitidus | reverse complement strand
GTCGAAAGAAAATAAAAATGTAACTTTAGAATTGTCATGAGTAATTTCTTAACGGGTCTGCCACCCGGTTTTAAAATATTTTTTCTTCAAGATGTATCATCATCATGCATTATAATGCATACATAGAATTAGGCATCCATTCACTCATTTCAAATTCAATGGAATAAGTATGTACCTCTCTTTCTGTTTACATTTGTGATTCACTTAAATTAACAGCAACTGTCAAAAGACTCTTCTGTTCTTGTCTTCATTCAGTTACAGAAACAAAAAGTCTATAAAAATGTAGACACCCACACTCATCGTATTGTACACAAGACTTGGAGAGTCTTGAGATGCAACCAGAATTACAAGTTTTTTTATTGATGACTATTAACTGTCAAAATGAATACGTAATTTTTTTGAGCAGCAGCAGCTCTAGCTACTTTTCTTTGATTCAACAATCATCATCTTTTGAAAATTGTCATTCATTCACGTGATTCGCGTTTATTTCGAGAGAGAGATTCTGAAATGAATGGCACAGTTTGCATGCAACAGCGTTCCTTATGCAAGCAGCCACCTTCATCTTTGAAAAATGCATAATGCATGCAATACTACAGAAGACGAAGAGGAATCTCCGTTAGATGAAGAAGTGTGACGAAGTTATAAAATGAAGCTCACGCTGTGCAGAAAATCAATGCCTTCTATTCTTCAGCTTACATCATCTTTTGTAAGAAGCCTATTTCGCCTTTTGAGAATGACTGACTGTGAGTCAAACAAATCGCATATATAAAATGATGACATTCAATCGGAGGGAAATGGTAATGAGATGGGATATTATGGGATCCAATCTCCACATCCAATTCACCTGAAGCTCTCTCTTCTATGCACTTGCACAATGCGAGTGAGTTTAACGGAAGATTTTTTAACAGTAGAAAAACTACGGGAGATTCTTTGAAGCATACACAAGCAAATTTAAATAAGGATGTGTGGAACACCGTTTCTATCAATCGTCAATGAAAATGAGTTAAAGTATAAATGTCAAGGTAGGAGGTTAGTATTCTTCCGAACTCTGCGTGATGCACATTTTTTTGTAAAATGGTAAATTAACCTTTTTGAAAGCTTAAATAGGAAATTAGCTAAACGACTTGGGTGGTGGTGGTGCAGGCATTAACGTAATCTTGCTGATCTCAAGCTCATTAAGAAGGTATAAGGATTATATGCATAAGCACGTACCCGTCGAAGAAGGGATGGCACAAAGCTTCATCAGCAGTGAGCCTCTTATCCGGACTGAAGATCAAAAGTCTTTCTACGAAATCCACAAGGTCCACTCCCCACTGATGGAAAATGTCCTCCACTGGAGCTCCCCTTGTTTGGAGACTCGCCTTGAGGGCAGCAGTCAGCGTCGCCTTCGAAGTGCCACTCATCATCTCATCAATTTCTTGCTGAGTTGGCTCGGTAATTGTGCCCATGATGATCTCAATTTGCTCGAGAGTGGAGTTCCCTGCGAACACCGGTTTCGTCATGTACATTTCGCCGAGGATGCAGGCCACCGCCCACATGTCCACCCCTTTCGTGTAGAGGCGACAAGAGAGGAGAATTTCGGGAGGGCGGTACCACCGAGTTGCGACATATCTGAAATGAGTTTTATTTTTAACAAATAAATGTTTTGTGGAAAATATTTATTTTTGGTTTACATTCTTACTCGGTCATGATTGGAATCTGAGTCTCCAATTGGTGATCCGCATAGTCATCCACAACCGCAAGTGATCTTGCCAAGCCAAAGTCTGCAATTTTCACATGAAAGCCGGTGTCCAGCAGAATATTGGCAGGTTTCAAGTCGCGATGAATTACTTCCGCCGAATGGAGGTAGTGAATTCCGACCAACATCTCGTAGCAAATTTGCCGAACGATCATATTCGTGAGGAGTTTCGGCTTCCACTTGATAATCTTGTGGAGGTCGTAATCCATGAGGGGGAAGACGAGATAAATGTCCATATCATTTTCTGCCCGGTGCACATCAATCAACTCGATCACTTTGGGATGGTGGCCGAAACTTTTGAGGAACATGATCTCTCTGTAGGTTCGCTGCGCATCAGTGTTGTTCCGGAACGCATCAAAGATCTTCTTGAGAGCGACCTTTTTCCCTGTGGCTTTCACCTTCGCCTCCCACACGATCCCGTATGCACCCTTCCCCAGTCTTGTCCTAATCTCGTAGAGGTTCTGGATGGGACTGTCAAGTTCCTTGTGGCGATCCTCTGTGCTCGTCGCCGTTGACATTGAGTACTGACTTCCGCTTCCGCCGTCTCCTCCAAATCCAGTAGCAGATTTATTATTCCCTCCTGTGCTTGACTTACTTGTCTTTGTCCGCTGACTGGCTTGGTGGAACTTTTTGCTGGAACAAGAAGACTGCTGCTTTCCGGGACAGGGAAGATGAGGCTGATGATGGTCTGAGAGTGAGCCTTGGCTGGAGACAGAGCGAGAGTTGGGATTAGAGTCGTGGAGGGATTTGGAGTTTAAGCGAGGAGCAGAGAGGATCGTGGAAGTTGTGGAGCGCTCCCTCTCATCGGAAGAGGATTGAGGTGCTGTGCCCCCTCTGGATTTGTACGTTTTCGTCCCGTTATCGTCCGGGGAAAAGTGGCCACCGTAAAACGTCGTCATTTCTGAGCACACTCGAGAAGGCATTTTTTTCTGCGGATTATATATTTTTTGTTGAAATGAGAATCTTATTTAAAAAGTTTGAGCTTCTTTTATAATTTTTTTGTGCTTGATTTACTGAACACCTTTCTACATATTACTGAAAATATTTTTTTTGCTTCTCTTCGCTTCTCACGCCGAAACCGGGGTTATTCTTCTTCTGATCTACATTTTTTCTGAGAATTCCGCAAACTAATGTTTTCCCAAGAAACCTTATAGTGTTTCTAAACTGAAAGGAAAATTTTCGATGAACGTATGCTATTGACTGTGTTTGTGGAATGAAGACTGAAAAGAAAAAGTTGACAGAGAATCAATGCGTCAAAAATTCATTCGTTTTTCATTGCTTCTTCTTCTCCAGTGTTTGGTAGATTTTCCATAAAAAATACATCTCATCGATCCACTTGTTTGGTGAGTTGTGCTCCCTCGAAGGTGTCGCACAATAAATAAAAAGTGCAGCTAATGTCAAGGTTACCATATTACCACTTGCATAGAAGAGCTCTCAATTCGTGGCTTGTCAGGGTTTTGGTTGGGGCTGATCATGGGTTGATCACAGATTCTCTCTGGATAAAAACTATGGATAGGGTTGAGTGACGGTGTGGTGTGGGTATGGAACTGGAGAGTGGAGAAGTGAATGTGCGTGTTTGCTTTGATGTTTTATGAAAGAGTCTTGGTACTGACACTGACAGCAAAATTCAAGCTGGAAAAAAGGGTTATTGGCTGTGCTTTGTGCATTTGTACCATTCCATCCTCTCCCTGTCTTTTTATGGACAATCTTCGTCAAACGGTTGAAACGCATGAAAGATGTAGCATGTTTTAGTTTGTAGCTGTTCCCACTGAATTATGAATTACCTTACCTCATGCAATTGACGATATATCAATGAATTGCACATTTAAAAAAATAATTGGACACGCTCACGATCAGCGAGAAACATGGTTTTAACAAACATCATGGTTTTATTTATAGTATCACAGATCTATAAAAAACTGAAAACATAATAATATTTTTACTGACAAGCTGTGTTGTATATTAATCCATATAGTAAGTTAGCAGTAATTCATAATTGTAATTATGCTTTTGCAGTTATTTAAGTATATTATATAATTATCTGTCTTATTCGATATTATCAAGTGTTTTATATGAATGTGATGAACACAATTATTTTTTGTGTGTTTTACTCATCATCATTCATTATTATATGTATGTGATTTTTTCTTTTCTTCTGTATCTGCGGTGTGTATATTTTTAACGGTTTAAACTTGTAAATTTACAATGGTCTCTTGTTGTAGTACAGGTAAAAGTTTTGATGTAGGTTTTTACGGTATACACGGTATAAAGGTATAGAGGTTTTCTTTTCGGCTAGAAGGACAAGTAGTAAGATATTATCATTAATTTAAGATACTTAATATAGTTAAAGAAGAACCAATGCTTTTTGCTATAATTTGCAGATTTATTCATTTCTCCTAGAGCTTTCGGCAACAACGTCATTTTCACACGAGACATTTTTCAAAAATGTCACATTTTCTCCTACAAATTATCCTCGTCAGTTTGATCAACATTTTTTCACTTTTTTTGATTATCAGTTTCGTCAAGAGTTTTTTAAGCTACTCGAGTAAGTCATAGAATAGCTAGAATACTTTTTTTTATAAATACGCCTTTCTTGCGTGTATTTTTTTAATGTCAAGAGAATACAGTTTAGTTAGGACTCGTTAAGACTCGAATGTTTTTTTCCTTGAAAGTTTCTTTTTATTACGCTAAAAGTCTGAACAAAATTTCTATAATGGTCTCGAGAAAAAGTTTTTGATCCGATATATTTTTTTATCTGAATGAACGATTTATTCTTGTCACAGTTTGCGACAATTTTTTTGGACGCAGACAAAAAGGGTTGAGTTGAGATTTAGGGCTTTTAATATCTTTTTTTTACAAACTACAACATTTTGTGAACATTTTTGTCTGATTCTGATGAACGATTTTTTTGGTTCTAAAAAGGATAAAACTCACTTTATTCTGAATACATTTGTACACGAGTTTTTCATATAAGTTTATGACGAATTTATTAAATCTTGCATCCAACCTATGATTTATGCACACATATCTAGAGTTCAGTGTTTAAATTCTGACTAATTTGTCACCCGAATTATCCGAATTATGTCAACTGACCGCACAGAGATATGAGCTCGGCGTCATTCGTTGACTCGCGTTAATAAAGAGTAAAAATTCCTAGAGAGTATTTATAACTTTAAATAGCAATATTTTTATGGCCTAAATTTTTTTTGGTTAAAATTTTTACTTGTCTAAAATATCACGAAAAATGTTGTCACTATATAATTTGCAGCTCAGCTAGGTTTTTTAATAAAGCATTTTAGTGACTTTTAATTATTATTTATATAATATTCTTAATTGTTAATGAACTTCCATAGTCCACCCTATCCCGACACAGAAAGATGTGTGTGTCTCTCGATGATGATGGCAATATGGTTTTTTGTTGAGGTATGTTAGGTTTAAACTGATTATTGGACTATAAAGTACCAAATCAAGTTATTATCCATCCTAAGGATTTATAAAATCCTAAAACTGTCCTAAGAAATCCTGTAGAATTATACGAATTAATCATATAAAAGCTTGTACCTAGCCACATGAAACTTTTCCTCAAAAACATCAGCATTCAAATTAGGAAAATTGCATTTTGATGTGCTTTGGTAAACTTATAAAATGATATTTTAAATTTTTTAAACAGCCAAGTGAAAGTGAATGAACACGAACGTCTAGTCATAAACATGATAGTCTAAGAACACCAGATAAAACACAAAATCACCCGGAATGGAATAATGGAAACTCAAGTTATCTGTTTGTATATTCAACTTATGTGTACTAATTTATATATTTGTCAATGACTTCATACTCACACATTTTATCTCGCATCCTTACACATTATTTAGAATTATATTAGCAGAAGACATTTTTTTATTTTGAAAGCAATCTCACAGGTTGATCCTGATTACTCGAATTGCAGCTGCATTTAGTTCTATATGTATTTTATGATTATTTAATATTTACAATGAATCATTAATCATTAATCGCAGTATCCGTATCACGACTAAAAATGTGACCGACTTTCAGAAAGCTTTTTTTGCTCTTCTCGAAACAAACATCAATCTGTATTTTCTGACTAGCTAGCGTCGCACCTACAAAAAGACTTTTCATCGCCAAGTACTATTTTTATTTGCACATTCCTATTTAACAATTTCATTTCCTTAAAAACGTTTAAAAAATTTGCAAATTACTGCAAGCTTTTACTATATAAGCATGTATGTATATCTTATGTACATCGTAACTTACAATTTCAGAGCAGAAGCAAAGAATGCAATATTATCAGTGTCCTCGTCCACTGTCCACCAATCCCAAAATCATATTTATATTGTCAGCTAAATCATTATATTAACCGAAATCTAATTGTTTCTATTATTATTATACTCATTCGTTCTGTTTATCTTCGTTCAAGTTTCATTTTTTGAGGTTATCATAATTTATGAAGATTTTGGCGAATCGTGGAACTTTTTTTTATTCTCACTTTGGAAATGCATTCCGTGATCCACTCATTTTTTTGAACACTATGAACAAGAAAATTGGTAACTCTGTTTTTAATTTCTTTTTCAAAGTTGATTTTTTGTTGTTGTGCGAAGCTGTTAACGTAGCAATTTGCACTAATTTTTCTCTCTCTCTCTCTCAAATAGCGTTTCGAATTGCGAAATATTTTCCTCTAGAAGCGTTGCAGTTTTAACATTCAAATTCTTTTGAGTTGTCCTTCAACCTGTTTCCATATTGCACACAATTATTCTGATTTTTACAAAAATGAGAAAAACATGTTGTAAGTAACCTGCCACCTACTCATATTAATTAATTGATCATGGATCAAGTTGAAACGAATGTGGTTATATGATGAGCTTATTGTCAGCGTTGAGTGTGTGTCAAGACAAGTCTGAACAGAACATATATATTTCACTTTCCCTTTTTTCAATTCCAGACTTTCTCCAGAAAATTGCAAGCTATCTAAATGCAGACATTTATAGACAGTGGTAGAAAAATGATCTCAAAAACTATGTATTACGGGAACAAGTTAACCTTGAAATCAGACTTGAGACATGATTATTTTGTAAAGAAACTGGCTACTGGCTAAGCTGAACATGTTTTTAAAACAAAAGAAATGCTAGTATTTATAAGACCTGGTCTATCCTTTCCAAAACATTACTTCTTCAAATCCAACATCTTTCTCTATTATTCTTTCCTCCAAAATGTTTTTTATGCTTCTGAATGAATGGAAGAGATGTTTTTTCTTTATCGTTTTGTAGTGTAATACTGATAGAATTGGAAAGGACAGCCAGGCAAACAGAGTGATCATCTCCTCTCCAGCGCTTTCCTACAATTGAACAGCCATTTGATGACTCTCGCATTCCTCTCCACGATGGAGGGCTCCCCATGCTGAACGAGGAGCGTGCCCGAAGGGCCCAACTTCCCGTAACCTACCGTTCTCGAGCCGTGCTTGTCATCGAGGGGCGAGTCCTCACTATCAGCACTTCCACTCCGTCGGGGAGCAGAGTCCACTGAGCTGACGCTGGAGAAGAAGACTGGAGACTCGCTCCCACTTTTCCGATGAGCCCCTTCCTTCAGATCGGCCAAGGACAACGGAGCCGGTGCTTGAGTGTTTGAGCTTTGTTCCAAACCGAGCATGTCAAAGAACCGCTCCAGATCACTTGCACTTTTCGTTGTGCGCTTGGACAAGGAGGGTTCTTGGTAGTGGGAAGTTGTTGTTGTTGTTGTTGTCGATGAGGCGACATTCTTCAGCGTTGTGGAGACGGTTGGAGTTTGGTAGATGTGATGCTGATGTTGGTGATGAGGTGTGGAGTAGTGATGACCGTGATGATTATTACTACTTTTTACTGGAGGAGTTGGAGCCGAGAAGTCATTGGAGGAAATTGAGTTGTGCATTGGAAGTGGAGGAGGTTGACCAAGGTCAACGTGAACGAGAGTGAAGCCGGGAGTGAGGGTTGCACTCTTTTCAGTGACCTTCGCGTACCGATGACTCAAGTCGGATTTTGAGCGGAGAATAGGTCTTCTCGCTGGAGATGGGGCTGGGGAAAATAGCAAACAAAAAATATAATCAATATTTTAGCAAATTTCATAGAACGAATTTTTAAACTAGAATTCTTGAAACACCTTTCTCAGTTTTGCATGAAATGAACGAATATTTTTGATATTGCAAAAAGTATATGAGCTTTTATGCATGCATACTTTTCTCCAGATTCCAGACAAGTCTCACCCTTTGCCCTTTCCATTTACACAGTTATACTCTGTCAGTTAAAATTGAAAAGCTACTGGAGAACATACCGCTTCTTCCATTTTGGAAAAGGGGAAAAGTCAAAATATGCAAAAGAAGATTAGAGAATTTTAGAAAAGAGAAATGAAACAGGATTACATTACGTCTCCCCTTTCCCCTCAATTTGTGTCTGTAAATGTCAAGGCACACGTTCACTTTTGTTTGAAGCTTCACTGGAAAAAGGGAAAGTTGATTGTCAGCCGTCAATTTATTTCCACCCGAAAAATGTATAGATAATGTTGTGTGTGACGTAGACGTAACTACACAATAAATGAAAAACGTGTATGGCCTTCAGGAATCCATGCATCATGCATGATGCGCCTCTCTTCCCGAACTGGAAGTGTTCACTCTCATTTGGCGACTAAAACAAATGGGGAAAGTTTATATTTTGCACACAAACTCTCTCTCTCCTCCTCCGTTACAAAAGTAACAGTGTTACTTTTATGGTTTTGTTGGTGTACTAAACAAAACTCTCCGTGAAACGAAAGGAGGTAGAATATCTATATTCCCCTCATCATCACCACATGTATCTCTTTCTCGTCGGCCTTTATTCTGGAATTTTTGTTGTGAACCCTCTCCGAGTTGAAGCGAGGCGAACAAGCTAAAAAACGTGACGTCAGGACCATTGGCTTTGGCTCGTTTTTTGCCAATGTCATCGGAGAGAAAGGCATCCTAGAATGGAATTTAATTTCAACTCATAACATTTGCATGAAGTCTGGAATCTGCTCTGGAGAATGGAACCACATACACTCCAGTTTATAGCTCGAGAGAGTGTATCTCTCATATGTCACGTCACACGTGCCTTGCGGCTCCCCTCTGGAGTGGTGGTGGTGGTGGTTGGAGTAGTCGATTTTTATGTATGTTCCCTTTTTCCTGCTGCCTGTCAATTTTTATATGCTCCACCTCGCTCTCCAGAATCCCTTTGACCTTTACGTTTTTTTGTAATTTAATTTTGATTTTATGTGAAACTCGTGCAATATGCAAATTAGCAGGATGAAAATAGAAGAGGATTTTCTCGTATGTCGCAGCATGGGAAAAAGGTCAAGGGTTATCAGAGAGAAAATGCTTTGTAATAAAAAAAAGTGCATTATCATCATCATTTCCATACCTTCTGCAGACGTTCTATTCCTTGACTGTTGATTTGCCTCAGTTTGAGCACCCGTGTTCGCCACCATCTTTACTCCCAGATCATTATCCTCAGCTGTAGCACCAGGAAGAAGAATACCTCCAGTGGAGGTGTTGTTGGTGGCGGTGGTCGTTCCAGTACCAGTTCCCACTTTGTAGAGGAAATTTTCCGTGACTGACTTGGGAATGAGAGTGAGAGTTTTATTATTTTTAGGATGGAGAGGTGGTGGTGGTGGCAGCGGTGGCTGATGATGATGACTGAGGTGCTTTGCGCTATTTCTGCGAACCACTCCAGAAGTGATCAATTTCGGGGATATTGCACTTGATTGCCCCTTCTCGCTGCAATCATCGTCCCCATCATGACCATTATCTGCGAGAGAGGAAGAAGTAGGATCCTCATCGACGTCATCATCCTCGTCATCATCGTCGTCGTCGTCCTCCGGAGACGTGGCCGGGATAGACTCTTCTGGAGTCATGGGACTGGAGTTAGATCGAGATCTGGACATTGGTGAATATCGCAAGGAGGAGACATTATCCGAGGACAGATCTGGAATGGATTTATTGTTCCTTGTGGTGGTGGTGGTGCCTCCTCCTCCATTTCGGCCATTAACTGAGGAAATGGCGGACATCGAAACGGTTCCTGTGAGGGGCGCGTGGTAGTGATGGGACGAAGTGGTTTGTTGCTGCGAAGTGGAGTGAGTGAGTTTCGACTGTTGTTGTCCAGTGACGACAGCAGCAGAGACATTCGCTGGAGACGAAGTGGAGGTAGTGAAGCCGGTAATATTGTGATAGTGACTTGCAGCGGATTGACTTAAACTACGAAGACGAGTAGTAACTGCTGGCCCGCCACCGGAAGATGCGTTCGCGGCGGCAGCTTGAGTTTGAGAAATTGAAGATTGAACTCCACCTCCTCCTCCAACAGCTGACTTATCTGACGTGGTCGAATTTTGTCTGTCAATCATTGGAGTGACTGGAGTTGAAAATGCTGGCGGTGGACTAATTATAGGTCCACTGTCAGACATTGGAGACTCCATGACCACATCGGGGGGTGGAGTCGGTGGTAAAATCGGAGATGGAAGTGTCATTGATTGGCTTTGCTCTAGAATTGCATGCGACAATTTCCCGGTCGACTGATCCTGCAAAAGACGCAGGTATTTCGCTTGGGAAGATTCCACTTGACTATGTCGGCGAGGTGGCGGTTGCGGAGGAACTATGCTTGAGCTCTTATTTCCTCCTCCTGGAGCGGCGGCGGCGGCAGTTGCCGCCGCCATTCCAGTTATTAATGCCGCTGACTCCATCGATGAGTCGACAACTTGAAGTTGTAATTGTTGTGGGAAGTCGTGTGGTCGAGCGGGTTTCGAAGTAATGCGTGGACTTTTTGGTGGCAGGGGTGGGGGACTATCATCCTCTCCATTTCTCTCGCGGTGATGACCAGTTCCTGTTTTGCAAATAAGGAAGAGGAAATACACATAAAATAAATGCATCTGAATTGAATGTGAATCTGAATACACAACAATTTTTTTTGCAATATCATTTCCTTCCGACTTGAACTGAACTGAAAGGGAAGGCTTTTATTTTTTGATTAATGACATGTTCATGTTCAGTCCCACCGTGTGGCTTGGCTATGTATACTTATGCTTCCATTTCCATCTCCATCCCGCTACTCTTTGCAAAGATCATCTATCATTTCATTTTTGATTTAGAGTGTTTGCTTTTCCTCTCTCACATTTTTTGTGGCCGTGATTGTTAGGAAAAGTTGGTGGAACGGAGAGAAGATAGCCGGAAGTGGGGGTTTTCTAAACTGCGTACGTTTTTTATCACGAATTCTACTTCGCTTCCCATAAGTACACCTAAAATATCATTCGTAGTCGGATTCGTGTTTGTCAGAGCGATCCCATTGTTACTGGTACTCCCTCGTCCCTAGTCTTTTCAGACAGAAGTGATACGAGATTCATTACAAAATATGTGATGTGTTGGAAGAGTTGGATTGGAATTTGGAATGAAATGGATTTTGACAGTGAAATTCAGTATTTTCATATGATACCCAAGAGGAATGAGAGCAGGGGAGAGCAAACAAGGAGAAAAGCCATTACTGCGGAGTCTACTGAGTCTAGTATTCGGTTAGCAGAGTGGCAGCAGTACATCAAATCGAACATGTGTGTATTCATGGAAAAGCGAAAGGGATTTTTACGCACAGCGAGCAGCCATTAATTTTGAGGAGAGAATATAGAAGAGGAGACCACTTCCGTCACCTGAGCTTGTTCAGAAAATGATGTGAGGTAAACAGGAAGGATGGATATATATACGCAGTTCGCTTCATGTAATAAAATGTTTTTTATGTGTGGCTATGAAGGGAGTGAAGTGAATACACTTTTGGCAAACATATCATGCATCATAAATGACAAAAGTGCGTCTCACCCTTTATCAGAGTAGAATTAAATTGGAGTTTAATCACTTCTGAGCGGTGGTCTTAATTGCTCGTTTAAATGATCGTAATAGTTTTTTTTATATCTGATGACTTGAACAAAGGTAGAAACATACATATATTTTGACCTGGAATAAACTTTTGTTCATATACGCGAATGCAGCTACCTTGCAAAGTTGAATATGCACAGGGAGCCAACAAAACTCAAACTCACAAGAGAGGCTCAAAACAGTGAAGCGAAGACTAATGATCCTTCTCAAGAATAAAAAGATTGCTTCCAATGATACGACATGAGATGAAATACATTCAACTTCTTCTACTACACATGTTCCTTCTTCTTCTTCATCATCTCTCTCAGCTTGAACTGTTCTTCGCGTACATCTTAAGAATGACCATAACCATCCCGAATCATGTCTAGAACCTTTTGAACATTACACTCTCATCTTCTGTGTAAAAAAGAGTTAAGCTTTTTGTAAGCGGGTGTTATTAATGGTGGTGTCCGTTCTACAATCTTGAAATTTGCATATCATTCCACAACCATCTCTTCTCGAGAGCCTGAAGGAGTAAAAGAGATTTTTTAAAAGGCTGTGATTAGCCTTGAAGCAGTGTCTGAGGATGAGGATGAGTGAAACTAGGAAGACTATGGTTGCTCTTATACTATGACTATGGTCTTAGGTATCTCTCCATACTTCCCACCTAAAATGTCACACACGAGAAAAAGTGATCTTCTTGAACAAGCCCATCACACTCTGTCCATGTCTATTTTGCAATCCGAGGATTACAGGTGGGTTTTATGATGGTGTTTATATGTTTGCAAAAAAAGAATTGATCTAACATTTTAGTGAGAAGAGGTGGCTCCTCTGTCTTCTCCGAGTGGAGAAATGGATGAGTCAATGTCCTATCCTGGTTTGGCTTGGTGCAACTTTTATGTATTTATGTAGGCACCTATAGTGTCTAACGTAATATTTATTATTGCATTTTTTATGTATGTGCATATTCCCTTATTGTCATGTGGAGTGGACATGATATGATCGTTTCTTCCAACTCCAACCTTTGTTGTCCGTCATAAAAAAGCTTGTTCGGTATAAGAGAAATATATATGAAGTATATATCTAATCGTATAAGCCCGTTTTTACATGTGTATGCGTATTTACAGATTGCAATTTCCTTATATACAAACTGACCATTTCTCACTGACAATATGAGTCTGTGAGTTCGCGAGCAGAAAAAAAACTTTCCTTTCACCTAATCCGCTAATTGATAATCACTGTTGGGGACCCTAAAGACCATAAATAATGCGCTAAGACAAAAAACAGAACCTGTCTGGCTCTGCCAATGGCGAATAATGTATCTTGTATCTTGCATATTCTTTACAGTTTTTGTAGATACTCTCACTCTCAAAACCTTTTGCCAAAATGTTTGCAAAGTTGTGTAAAGTTCAAATACTGTAAATCTTGCTAATCCCATTTGCATAAATGTAAAAAGATTTTGTGTGAAGAAGTGAAGTCTCAGAGTAATTCAATATTTTTCAGCTGCATCTATCACAGGAAAAATATAACACTTCATTTTTTTTAACAAACTGGATCTATGCAATAAGATTCTTTTCAAATGATTGTTACTGTTGCTTAATTAGTATTCATATTTATTTATTGTTATTGCCAAGAAAGTTATTTGGTTTGGGTGGATACATTAAAAAAAGAACCTCTCTTGACCAAAAAGCTTTTGAGAGAAGCTTCTGCCGTTTTGAATTTGATGAATGCTTGATGCTATCTCGTTACTTTTAAGAACCTATCTGGTTCCATATATGTGCTTGTGCACTCGGCCCAAAAGAAAACGAAGATGATTTCGAGAATTCGAATCTCCCATTGTCGCTGTCAACAATGAGATGATGAAGTGCTAGCTGACCTATTAAAGCTAAACTAATGCGATATTCTCTCCACTTACATTCTGCGAAAAATGAAGAATATTATTATTATGTGTGTGTATATTGTTGTATTACATGCATAAGCACATACATATCCTTTCAGAAAACATATTATTTTCTCGTTGTAAAATAGAGTGGAATCTCCTGAAATCCATAAAAGGGAACTTGTTAGCCCACTTGACCGGATTTGCGAGGCAAGAATCTGATGAAGGAATCAATCATAATCATCTCGCTTTGAAGTACACTTTTTTCGTCGTCGTGAACATGTGCCTTGCATACGGATGTACTTTTTTCAAGTAATATCGCCTCACGTGACGATGGCGTAACAGTTTCTTCTCCTTCTTTTCGTGCTTGACTTAATCCTACACAACTCCGTTTGAATGAGATGAGCGAAGCGAGAAAACCAAAAAGTACAATTTAAAAAAAACATTCTCGCATTTCGCATCCACTCCATCTCCTCTATTTATCTTTACGTTTCAATTTTTTGGTCGAAGTGACACGACTTGCCATTTGCATGGTGGCGTGCTTCATATAACCTCATTCACATTAAGTTGTTTTTTATATCATCTTCGATTTGAAGGGGGAAAGTATACAGTTCAAAGAGCGAATTACTTTCAGAAATTAGTGAAATTCTCTGCTGAACTCAACCCCAACTCTGGTTAAAGGTCACCAATGATTTTTACTTTTCCTTCGGGTTCCCGTCATGAATAGTTTTTGGCAAAAAATCATGTCAGTCACAATTTGGTGCACTGTGACACATGCATAGCGCGTGGATAATCATTTTCGATCTTGTTCTGTATGATGACATGACGAGCAACACCAACCACACGTTTGAGAATTGAAAGGAAATGCGTATTTGGAAGACTGTTTTTTCATTTTCTATGTATTTAGTCATGATTCATTCCTATTTTCATTTTCAAAGAAATAATTTCTTCGCATTTTGGGAACAACTTCGATATAACCCGCAATTGCAATCGGTACATAACGCAGAGACAAATAATCTACTACAAAATGTTACCACAAGAATATTTAAATAAAAATAAACGGTGTTGTGATCCACCATTTTTTGGCCACAAAAAATTCCAACGGTAAAATTAGGGCACAGCATACCATGCACATCCAAACTTTGCTTTCGAGTTCGATTGAGACATCAGATCAGTGTGGTGTCGTAATCGTAACTGAATTTCTAAACAAGGTTGACGATAACGACATCACTGCTGTCTAGCCCACCTTTTTTCCAAACACAATCAATTCAATTAATTTTGTCGAAAGAGCGGAGATGCATGCACGACAAAAACTTCTTTGTCCTTTCTTTGATTAAAAACAACTTTTCCTCGACTCTCTTCAAAAAAAATCTTATTTTTGGCAGGAGCAGAATGCAGAAGCAATAACGCTACCGAAAACGAGCGGTGTGTCGTTCAGTGGAAAAGTATTAAAAGTAGATGGAACATGTGCATTTATAAAGAAAGGTCCCAACCTTCACCTTTTCATCTTCACTTTACGTTTGAGCTCAAGAAAAGGATGATAATAGGGAGGAAAAATTGTACATTAGGAATATGCACCTTGTTTTATTTTTATTCCTTGAGTTGCTGCTGAACCAAGCATGAAATGCAATTTTCTCTTCCGATACGCGACATACATATTTGTGCTATATGCATATATGCACCTAGATCTCCAAGAGGAGTCGGAGTGAAAACTTAATGATATTCCCTTGTTCCGGAAAAGTTTTTCGAGATCCTCTTTAGTCTAACTTGAGGCATCACGGTATATTTGGAAATTGGAGGTGAATTTTTTATGTCGCTAAATTATTGATCATCATCCTCATCACCATCACCATCCTCTTCCCCCTATTGCATTACGTATGCCAACGCGAAAAAAAACTTTTTCTTCTATTGTGTCCTTGCAGAGGATATGGAAAATGTGTGTGACAGGTTCGCGAGGTCTGGAGAAGAAAGTCATGTC
>JAQFZW010002783.1:0-15484 GCA_034687055.1 Heteromurus nitidus | reverse complement strand
GACTTGATATTTTACGGATTGAAAATGCTTGACTTGACTTGAGGATTTCAGCTTGACTTGACTTGATCCGAGCTCTATTGTCAATTGCATGTTATTTTTTGAGAAAATTGGACCTCATGTGTGCTCAATTTTTTAGCGTTTTATTTGCCCCATTTGATTTTAAGGAAAATAAATTATGCGATTTCCAAGGTAAGAGGACCGCTGGCGGCACTTGTTTATTATCTATGTGATGCCATACGTACCTCTTCAGGCATTTAGTCGAATTAAATATTTGATAATACGTTAGTACAATGTTTTCTCTACAATTAAAACCAAATACATGGCATTAATTAAAGCAACTCCTTCCGGGTTCCGCCTTATCCATGTCATTTTTGAGCTTCCGTTGATTTTTTAAAATCCATTCCATTCGTGTTATAAAATTCGTAAGACTACATTTCAGTCTTTATTTCGAATTATCCAGCGTAGGGTTCAAGATTCAAGATGCAGGGTTCCAAACGCCTCACAGAAGAGTACAAAAGATGTATCAGTCTCTATTCAAAGATTGATCGCGTTCCTTTTCATTTCCACACTTGTTTCAATGGAACGGACCAGTTATCGTTTAATGAAAAGTACAAGTCCCACGCCCGCTTCAGACTAAATTTCGTCGTTTGCTTCATTTTCATACAATTCGCTAGAATATTCGGCATTGCCACTGACGACCGGCAAACAAAATTCCAACTAGCTTTCTCAGTTACATTGTACATCGTCTTGGCTTGGGACTATTGGGAAATGGCGACTTGTCCTTATGTGAAATGTGCGCTTTTCAATGCGCTCAGGAAGACAGAATGGAAATACGGTTTACGAATGCTCTCTTATTTTACGTTTACATTTAACCTGATTCCCTAAAGCTGAATTTGGTAAATGAAAAATATTTTCATTTTTAATGTTTTCAGGCACCCGATTCCTCCCAAATCAAATCACTTTCCTCAACTTTGTTTGCAAACTGTCAATCTTTAATGCGCTCACCTTACCTTATTTCTTTGGGATTGCGGCGGTCCTTCAATACCGAAGTCCATTTAATCCATTTTTTGTCCTTGACACGGAAAACTACACCTTCAACCTTTTCGTCATTCCCTTCAAATTCATCAGCGTGACATACCTCTACATTCTTCTCCTCAGAAATGGATACAGAGTGTTCATGGAAATGGTGGTTGGGGCAGTATGCCTTCAAGCACTAATCAGACAAATGCACAGGTATCAAATCAAAGTATAAATTTCAAAAAATAATAATATAAAAATTAACAAGTATTTAATAAAATTTAATTTTGTACTAAACTCTAAAGTAATTTCAGAAGTTATCTAAACATCCATCCATCCTCATCCTTTGGAAACATTCTCTTCCCTCGAGAAGTCCAACTTCTGGTCAAACTGTACAACGAGGCCTCCAGAGGGGATCTATTTACATTCCTCATCGCGCTCGTTACCGGGCAAATCATTTGCTTTTATTTGGCGATCGAGTATGTTGGTGGAAAGGTTGCTGGAATGCCACTCTTTATCTTTCTTGCATGTGTGACCGTGACTGCGCAGACCATTGTCACTATCGTCGTCCTGTACGGGATGCCTGCTGGTGTTCACTTTGAAGCCAACAAAGCGAGACAAGTCATGAAAGGATATGCTTCCTCCTTAAATTCCAGAAGGAGGAGATTCTACCAAAAGCACATAGACTCCATTCAAGTTGTGCATGTCAAGTTCGGGGCTATGAATTATATTGAGAATAAGACGCCACTAGTATTCCAGCATTTCTGTGTCTGTCGCATCGCAGAGCTTACGTTAATTAAGTAAAATTAAACGTAAATATTTTATTATACTCACACTTATGTGACATGTATGAACATGAATATGGCGTAAATACATAAAGTTAGGTGTGTAAAGGACTGTAGGTAGACCCATTTACTTGTACATCACATGCCATTGAGCTCCCCACCAAATGCCAGGGCGTATTTTCAAAATGTAATTGGAAACTCGGTAAATGGCAGTCTGCTATATTTTGAACTATATTTTGAAGGTGTTATATAAGACGGTTGGTGTTGGTAACGAAACGGGGCTTTGGTGGGGTGGAGACTTTGCTCAAGGACGGAGATATGCATAACGATTCTTTTGTCCTTGAGAAATTCTGCTTGAGCAAAGTGCCTTGTCAAAAACCATCGTCAAAGCGCAATTAACTCATGTGAACGAATGAATGTGTCATTGGAAAATTTTATTTATGTAATTATTTAGTATTATGTTCTGACTCTATGAGTATTAAGTATCAATCACACTAACATACATATATCTTGATTGTTTGCCCAGCCATATTCTTGTTTTTACATATCATTTAACGGTAAACATTTTCTAATTAAACCATGCCGGAAGCTACAGCTTCCGCGTACAAAATACTACATATTAAGTAGTTTAGCCAGTTAATTATAATTAAAAATTTATTGAAAACTCTCCGGTGACATGATTGAGTTTTGAGTAAGACTAGAATCAACAACATTCCATATAAAACTCTCGATTAAAATATAATTATGGATGCTTCTCCAGGATTATTCTCATCTGGCACATTTTTCGCCATGTCGATAACCTCTTGCAAGTGCTTCTGCAACAAATGCACTCTGAGGTTTTGAGGGTAGCAACCTCTCATATTGCACAAAGGGCACTGGCTACTCGCACTTGAAGTCATCATCTGCCTCAAAAATCTTGCCAATGCGGTACAAAATTGCTGCTCGGAAATATTCGGAGGAAGGAGACCTTTGTCTGAGAGATATTGCATGGAATGCTTCTTGAATTGATGTGTCTCAAGATTGTGCTTTCCGGCAAAAATATTTCCGCAGTAGACACAAATTATCCACAAGACAGGGCAAGTGGCCGGGATCGGAACATCATTTATGACGGCGAGTTCCTCCGCTTGAAACTGAACAACTTCATCCCCATCCCCACAATCCATGCGAACATTCGCACCAACTTCGGAGGAAACTAAAGGTTCTGAATTTTCCTGATTTCCTTCAGAAGATTCCATATCATCCTCTTGGCTGATTATGTTTGGATTTTGATTCGTTTGGCAGAGAATTGTATGACGGGTCTCAACGGTATTAACGGTTGAAATTAACACAGGACACGTCTGCATCTGGTTGGCAATTTCGATCACTTTGGCCAAGTGATGTTTGACAAGGTGAGCTCTCAAGTTACCATCAAATGTTCCACACAAAGGACATTGTTCTGCTAAAGATCTCCTCTGATCAAGTACTTCCCTCAAAGCTGTCTCCAATTGTTCTTCGGAAAAATTGTGAGGAAGAACAACTCCTTTACTTTGGAGGTAGGCCATTGTGTGCATATTTATTTGATGTTCCTCCAGCTTCTCAAATTGGAAATAGTGTTCTTTGCAGTGGACACATTGCCAAGCTGACGAAATCTCAACTTGATTCATGATTTCCGGTTGGCTGTAAATTTCATTTTGAACATCCTCAATGATTTCAATTTCCGGTGACTCAAGTTGGTTATTGTTTTCACAATTATCTTTCTCAATAATTTCGATGATGTGCGGCAAGTGCCTCATCAGAAGATGGAGCCTTAAGTGATCTCCCAATACTTTTGGAACTGGGCAGAATGGACACTGGACAAGGGAGGATGTCTCCGATCCGGTGATACTTTCTAACGCGGTGTTCAACTCATGTTCGGAAATGTTTGGAGGGAGGCGTCCCTTGTCTATGAGAAAAGGTGCGGCATGTTCACGGTATTGATGATCTTCAAGCATCTCATGGGTGTTGTGTCGACGTCGAGAGATTTGAAATGATTTTGGGCAGTAATCACATCTCAACAATGATGATAGGGCCTTTTTATGTTGTTCAGTTTGTATCAAGTCTTCAACATCGAAGGACTCAAGTTCATGGTCACAATTGGATGGATCTGGATTTGATCCTTCAACTGAAACTGGTGGACTTTCCTCCAAATCTACAGGTAGATATTCATTGGTGGTGGTGACGGTGGTTTCGTCGGGATATTGAATTTCTACTGCGTTTGGGGTTTCCACCTCAACGTCGACAGGAACTGGAAGAGAATCCTCAGGAATCATTGCAGATTCTTGGATTATATTGTCGTCCCCATTTTCAGTTATGTCCTTCACAGCAACCCTTGGCAAAGAAGTATTTATTTTTCGAAGGACTGCAAAAAATTAAATATTTTTAAATCGTGAATCGAGTGAAATAATAATTATTTTTATTAAGGTCAGAATTACAAGGGTAAATAATATACCTTTCTCCCTAGTTTCATTCCTCAAAATCTCGACAATTCTGGCGTCATCCTGGTCATTGCACTGTTTCCCGTCGTTCATCCTTTTCCGAAATTCCTGAATCCCTTCCAGGTCCTTGTCCCCCTTCTCAATGAACTCGAACAGTTGCCTCACACACAAATCCAACTGGAGTCTAATGTTCTCCAGAGCCTGGAACAACTCGAGAAAGTCATTAGTCACGGAGGAGCAGTCTTCACACAAAGGCACTGACAGATTGGCATTATTGTCCCATCCACAACTGAAGAAGGGTGATGATGAAGATGATACTCCAGACAAGTTGGCCACCTTTGACAGGTCGACTTTTAAGTAGCGAGTGAGCATTTTAAATGCCGTAAAAATTGTTTCATTTTCCTCGCTGAATGGAATCTTGGAATTTGGTTGAAGACAAAGAAGGCAGAAGCCTTTCGTATCAATTTCTATTGGAAGCATGGTCAACATTTTTATGTCAAAAACTAAAAACTATTAAAGTAGATACTCGGTACAAATATCACAAATGATACACAACCAATCTTGCCACTTTGATTGTCTACATTTTTTTAAACTGGAGAAGTAAAGTTTTTAAAATGGGAGTTTTGTGGAAAGGAATGGGCAATTGCAGTGGTATGCTTTGGTCAGTCACACTTTTGTTTCTTGTTTGTTTACTTTGGTCAAGTTTGGATTCATGAGCTTCAGTCTGAAAGGGGCAACTCAAGCGCATGCGTGTGCTCTCGTCATCATCATCTCATTCATACCAGAGCACATTTTGATGAACAGGATTTTGCCAAGTATAGTCAAGTGTTGAGTTGAGCATATGGACAGTAATGATAATGAATGCAGCACTTCAAGAATGCAATTTGCACATTAATATATTTATTCATTGTCGAAGAAATTTTTTTTAGAAATGTAGAACACAATCAAAAATATGGTTGAGAATCGGTGGGATAAATATATCGATAAATTGATAAATATTATAGATCCAAGCGCAAATTAGTTATGAAGAAGGAGCTTCAGAAAGGGATGGCGTCTTCATCATCTTCGAAGGAAATTTCTCCAGAACTTGAACTATCTCCGGGATATGTTGTTGCAAGATATGCAGTCGCATATGATATTTGCCATAGCCTCTCTTTGTACATAATAAGCATTCAGCTTTTGCTGAAGAGAGTTCAAGGATTTTCTCGACGACGAGATCCAATCGTTGTTTCGAAGTGGTGGCTGGCAGAACGCCTTTATCGACGAGGTAGGACCTGGCGTGTTGGGTGTATTGATGAGTTTCATATATGGCGAATGGAGAGAACTGCTTGTCACAGTAAATGCATCGGAAGTTCGCATTTGTTTGCTCATTATCGGGGATGGCAGATACTTGTGGCTTGTCATCACAACACAAGTCGACGACCATGATAGCCTTCTTATCTTCGGCTTCCTCCCGTTTCCGTTTCTTAATTTCATTTGAGCGCTGAAGTTTTAACTTCCGCATCCGTCGAAGTCTCTTCACATTCAATTGATGTTGCTTAGATTTCTGACTGGTGGAACTTTGTGCTTCTTTTGAATTTTCATTGATTTCTCCTAGTCCTGGTACGGGTTTTGAATTGAAGTCACCCAAAGAAATCCTTGGTATTGAACACTTTACTTTTATGGCTGCTGTAAACATTTAAAAAATTATCTTTAAGGATATAGTTTTGTAGTGTTAGAATTGTTCAACGTTCATGTATAGTTCTTACCCTTTTCTTTCATTTCCTTCCTCAGCAACTCCGCAATTCTGGAATGTTCCTTGTCCTGATCATGTCCACTTCCAGCATTAATTCTCTGCATAGATTCAAGAGCACGATTCTCATTCTCCTCCCCTTTCTCCATGAACTCGTGCAATTGACGAACACACAGATCCAGTTGCAGCCGGATGTTCTCGTACGCTTGGAACAACTCGAGAAAGTCGTCTGCCACGGAGGAGCAGTCTTTGCACAGAGACACTGAGAAATTTGCGTTGTTCAATGACAAAAATGTGTCAAGATGTGTGAGTTTAGCCACGTCAACTTTCAAGTAGCGAAGGAGTAGCTTAAATGCGGAAAGAGAATTTAATTTGGCTTCAGAACTTTCTTCGTTGAAGGAAGTACAGGCAGAGTCCGGCGGATGGTGACAGAGAAGGCAACTCCCTTTCGTGTCAATCTCAACTGAAGTTGTCAACATGTTTTAAGTAATTAGTAACAGTACAGATTTCAATGTCATTTCCAAAAACATCCAAGTATATATGCTCGGATTATTTTTTTAACTTGAGCTACGGTACCGTGGTCACTTTAACAACAAAACACGTGTAAACGCATTTACTTTCGTGAAAATGCTCCTTGATTCTAGCTTACAAGTAGCTGAAGGAGAAGGAGAGACAGGATGTGAATGAATTTGGACTGCCAATAATACTTTTGCACACAAGCTCTCACTTGTGCTTATTTCATGTGTCGTCAAGTGTCAATGCAAGAACAGAGTGAACCACTCACTCGAGTGGAGACTCGAGACTGATTGTGAGACACGTGTAAATTGTATGCCATGCCAAGGTTTACAAAATCCTGTTTGGTCGGATGTGGATATAATAAGACTTTATGCTTGGACGAACATTCATCCAGTGAGCATATGTGTACAAATACTTTTACTATTCTCATTTCATATTTCCATAATATTCAGCAATATACATTGTATATACCTAGGTACTGAAGTAAAAGCACGAATGTCTGAATACAAGTTGTAAGTGATATAAGTAATCTACAATGCCATGCATTTATGATATGAAAACAGGTTTTCTCAAAAATTGTAATCTGTGTTTTTCATGTGGTATCGTGGTATGCCACTCTGTGTCCTTATCCAAGGGGGAGAAGACTCCCATTGCGATTCGCACTAGGGAAATCTTCAAAATCTTGTTAGCGAAGTTGCTTGTTCAAAGAGACTTCATAAAACTTTTAATTTTTAAAATATGTTTCAGCTGCGTGTGTGGAAGCTGAGCCTTGAAGGTCTCTTGCTGAGAACAGGAATTGTTTATGCGATAAGGAAAAGTAGAAGGAAAAGAAGCATAAGCCAACTTGCCCCGTCGAAGATATTCTCGAGTTCTTGCAACGCCAACTTGTCAATTTGTTTTAGTTTTTTAGTAGGACTATGTGACTTATATTTAAGGTACATATAATGTTTCACGCAATCATTTGGTTTTGGGTAACATGTTGAAAAAGCGATTGGCTAAATTTTATAAATTGTTCAGCGAAACCACTTGTGCCAAACCCTAAACCGAGCCTTATGACCCAGTTCCAAACAATTCAATTGGACACATTTAAAAGCATTGGTCAAAAGTATACCGCACGACACCCAGAACCCTTTCAAAACACCAAGGAACCCTATCGCAACAATGGGACAAATTTCAGCACCAAACAAAAGTATTGCAGCAGCAACTCCGATCAACCAAACAGTAAAAATTACAAGAATATTTCCATCCATTCCGGGAGCCTTTATCCAACCACCACTTGGTTTGTTCTCCTTCATTGCATCATACCCAACTTGAAACAGCTTGCCCCAAAAGTCCCAAAGTCCTCCTTGACCAGCTCCCATGATCCTCCATAGAAAATGGGTAGGGATTAATCCGTCCACCCTGAACCCAATCCCCGTCTCGATCAAGCTCTCTTTGCCAATGTACACAAATCTTCGTTCGTCGGCGTTTTTCAACCGTCTTGCATACTCGACGCAACTGGCGTATGAGAGAATTAATGCTGTTTTGTTACATGTCCGCAGGGAATTAAGCAGAAGCCTTTCTTCCTTCGCACGGAAAATATCCTCAAGGTTGCCCGTCGGCGGACCGAATTTATCCACAAAAGTCGCCAGCAAATGATACCTCAACTCAGCCACGATATTTCCCGTCAGAGGGTGGAGCTTTGTCGAGCTCATAATCATTTCAAGACGCTGGTTTTCCTTAAAGTCGATTCCATGTCTTCCTTCCGCTTTCCGCCGCATGTGGAAGCTAATTTGGGACATGACTTCGAAAGCCGATATTCCATTCAAGTCAAACCCTGCAAATAGGTGGTCATTTTGCTCTATTCGATTCAAACTTAGTAAGTTACCATCGAAATAATACCCAGTTCCTCTAGTAAAAATGTCAAACTTGTCAGCGACAAGTTGATTCAAGTATTCGTACGGAATTGGTGCTCTGGGAGCGATCATATTGTAAACGTTGTCGAACTTGTACGCTTCACTCAGCACAACTGCGAGAAGGGAGAAGATGCCCATCACAATTCGTACTTTGGAAATTTTCAAAACTGATTTAGAAAAGCCAGCTCCTTGTTCCAAAAGAATTGGAAACACTTTCAAAATGTTGACTCCGTTTTGTAAGCGGAGTCTCGCAGGTCTCTCGCTGAGAAGCGGAATCGTGTAACCGATAAGGAGAGGGAGGAGGAGAATCAGCACCCAAGTTACAAGGTCGAAGACGTTCACAAGTTCGTGGAACGCCAACGAGTTCATTTGTGGCCTTCCACAACTCACGAAATGAAGGGAGTTGTACCTCTCCGTGAATCCGACGGCGAATAAAGACGAGGGGAGTAACGGTGACGAACTATCGTATTCGATAACATCAAATCCGATTCGCAAATCATACTCTCCGTCAACTAAATCGTTGTCCAACCCTTCGCCACAAAAGTCTCCTAAATCAGTAATCAAAGTATGGTTTCCCATGATGGATTTCCACAGTCGGACGTAAGCTTCATACACAAAGTCCAATGATGAATGTGCCAATTGATTTTCGAAAGGGCTCGATCGTTTGCTTGGATCCTCGCACATTTTAAAATATTTCATCAAGTTGTGCTTATGTATGTCGCCCCCGTTTGCTTTCCAAAGTGTCCTTGAGTTGCTTGACGTACGCGCCATTTCATCAATTTCTTCAAGTGTGCGCGTTCGCCAAAGGCTTCGCTCTACTTCATTTGTCTCGTATTGGCTCAGGTGAGGAGTTATTGTCTCCACATTTCTCCAAGACCAATTCTCCAATTCATCCATTCGGATTTGAAGAAATCTTCGATTGAAAGAGCGCTGATTTTCCGCTGAGTTGTACCGTGTCAATGTTTCAATCACCCATTTTGTGGTGAAATCGAGACTGTCCTGTGGTATCCATTCATTTTCATACATTGAACGAGTTTTCCGTAGGAACTCCTCCTCCTCAAAAAGCATACTATTCCTCTCCAGCTTGTTAGACCATACCAAGAGGCGGAAGTTGGGAGTTGTTGATGGCAAAATAGATTGTATCCCATCCCTCAGTTCGGTTAGCTCGAAAGGGACTGGATTGAAAGCCCACACGGGTGGAAGAGCTACCGGGAAACGCCACTTCTGCTTAGCACCTCTGATGAGCAGTTGCCATGGGAACAGATCGACTTGGAGTTCACAGTTCCAAGGTTTTGAGTTAGCAGCGTAAGTGAGAAAGTTGATTCGGGTGGTGCAGGATCCATCGTCGAGACGGCGTCCTCCGTCACAATGTGAACAGCAAGAGGCGTCGTGCGCAATTCCAGTGGCACTCCAGCTGAAATAATAATCTGACATCGTCTCCGAATAACGTTGACGCACCAACTCTAACTTGCGAATTATAATGGGAGCAGGTGACTTGATGGTCGTATAGCTTCCGTAGTTCGAAATATGAACCAGGCAACGATGAAAGGGCTGGAGAAACTCTGTCAGATCCACAACCTCTGGCAACCCCCAGTTTGGCTTCAGATTTAATCTTAAATTTTTATCGTCAGGGAACAAGGTGTCATTAGTTGTCAGTTCGTCAGGAATGTCTTCAAGGGGAGGGGAGAAATGAGATTTTGAGACTGGGAATAAAAATACGGTCATTAAAATGTATTGTAAATACATTTTGAATTGGAAAAATATAGTCGCCATTCAAGAGTAAAGGGAAGGTTTTATCATGAAAACGGGCTTCTTTTCTTTACTTAATTCCACCAGCATCGACAACAAAAATTTTCTTAGTTCGTATATAGCACTTTCCTGCTGGACAAATCGTTTTTAAAGCTTACTTTCCAAAAAAAATAATTAGCTTTGGTGTTTAAATAATGCTATGATACCTTGCATGGCCAATCTCTCCGTTTTGATTCCAACTTTCAAAATGCTATATACTAGCACCAGCTCATGGGCATGTATCGATTCAATGTTATGAGACAGACACAAAAACAAGTACCCGAAGCTATTAATTTTCCCGAGAAAGTGCTTGTGAACATTGCGAGGTATGGTGATAGTCAATTCCAATCAAAACGAGTCTCCATCTGTTCATGTTCGTGAATAGATTTTGTATAATCATTATATAAGCTATATAAATCATTACAAAAGCAAGATTATCCATACGGTCGCCTTAAATAAATAGAATTGTTGATTGGATTTTTATAAAGAGAGAAGTACAGGTATAGTGCGCATTTGTTTGATCCATTCTTGCGCATTTTTTTACTGAAGAGTATAATATGAAATAAATAAGGGCAGCCTCAGTATGTAAAACGCCCTGGCACATATTGTCACACATCCCATTCTGTTGGCAAAATTTTGCATGACAACCAGATGTATTCAGGCATCAGTTCGATGTTATGAGACAGGGACATGTACCTCAAGCAATAATTTAGCCTTTTCTCCTTCTTTGCATTTTGTAAGTTACTCCGTAAGTTATATAAAGGAATTAATCAAGCAATGAAAACTAGGATTTTTAATATTTTTAGCTAAAGTATTAACTATTTCAAACGCATTGCCATGAAGAAATCTGAAATGACGGATACGGAGCAACGAACACTTGCTTCACATATTCACAAAGGTGCCAAATTTCAGCACCACGAGAAATGGAATCCTAGACGGTCGATGACAGCTGACGCTCGTGGACGCATCAGCTCTAACTTGCGAAGTATAATGGGAATAGGTGACTTGATGGTCGTGGTGCTTCCGTAGTTCGAACTATGAACCAGGCAGCGACGCGACGGCTGGAGAAACTCCCTCAGATCCACAACCTCAGGCAAATTCCAGTTTGGTTTCAGATTTAATCTCGAAGCATGATTGTCAGGGGAAAAGGTTTCATCCATTGGCAGTTCGTTATGAATGTCTCCAAGGGGAGGAGAGAAATGAGAATAGACTGGGAATAGAAATGCGGTTATTAAAATGCATAAATACATTTTAAAGTGGTAATGTAGCCACGCGATCAAAAATACAAGAGAGGCAATGCAAACGGGTTTCCTTCGTTTACTGAATTCCACCAGCTTCGACAACAGAAATTTGGCAGTTCGTAAAATTCGCCTGGAAAAATTGATTGCTTTCAGCTTAGTTATCTAAAAAATTAATTAGTTTTTGTGTTTTTGATGGGGATAAATCCGGATAAATTTTGCCCCCCTTTAAAAGGCATTATGCTGCGTTTATACATTTGGATTCGCGCGTCGATACTGCTAGCAAGCATAGAGAACTGCTATTTATACATGCCGTGTTGTGCGCATGCTGTCATCTTGCAATCTCTTTGCTGTCATCTATGGTCATTTATACACCACTTTCTCTTCAACTTCACTTGCTTTTGCTTTGTGATGTGCCAAGTTGAGCTCGACTCTACTTTTGGACAGATGATGGAAGCAGCAATGCACACCACAATTCACTTTGTTTATTTTTGTTTTGTTTGCAAGCAATTTGGACAAATATTATTTTGGTTTCCAATATTTTAATTAATTCTAAAAATGGGTGACGAAACTGAAACGGAATCAAATTTGATTAATTTTGTGTCAGGGCATAAGTTGCTCTTTGATAAGCGGGTGGACGGTTATCGTTCAAAAATTCAAAGGGCCAAAGTTTGGAATCTCATTGCCAGTGAGATGGGACTTTCAGGTAAATAACACTATCATAATATTGTATTAAATCAATAATTAACATGGTTACCTCAATTAAGAAAATAATCAAATTAAATATGATTAATTTTTATATAAGCGGCGGAGTGTCAGGGCCTTTGGAATAATTTGCGATCTCAATATATGGCTCATCGGCGCAAAATTGCAAAGACGCCTTCTGGAAGCGATGCAGCCTCCAAACCTTATTTTCGCCACCAGCAAGCCATGCAGTTCAACAGTGATGCGATGGGGGAGGAGAGGTAATTGGACAATATACTTCGACAACAGCATTTGACATTTGCACAGAATTTAAATCGTATTCTTATTATTCTTTTGAATTTACGCTGTTAATTTAGAACATATTCAAATGTGGGAGATGAAAATCCGCCAAATGATGAAAATGAAGGTCAGGGTCACGATGCTGAAGAGATCGATCGTGGAGAAAACGCGCAAATAGGTGACAAAAATGAATCTCTTGCCCCGAATGCTAAATCATCCCCAGTCCCAGCTGTGGCGTTTGCATCACCTAGTGATCATCGAAGCCATGACAAGGGTAGCAAGGTTAGAAAATATTTTGATATATTCATTCAGAGATTTGAGAGGTCGTGCTTCTAGCTTTCTAAATTATATTGCTAATTACGTTTTATTTGTTATCAGAAGCGGAAAGTCGATACATTTGATCAGGAATTGGTAAAATTATTGAAGGAGGACACTTCAAAAGACGATGAACTTGCAGCATTCGGAAATATGGTCACAATGAAGCTTAGAGAAATCCGTAAAACCGACAAAAGAGTTTCCAATGATACTCAATTCAAAATTCATCAGGTGTTACATGATGCAGAAATGCAACTTGAATAAACTCCTCCAGTTGATAAAGTGAAATTTCTTTATTTCGTTAATTAATAATAATTCTTACTATTATGAAAATTAAATCATATTCCCCTGCCAAACTACACTGCCTTCGCCATTGACAAAATCTTTAAATTTATCCCTAATATTTGCTGCGGACATGGCATAATTATTGCTTCCTTGATTTGCAATACAATCAATTCTAGAATTGTCTACCTGTCTCCAAGTCCCATTGTCAACATTCTCGTTAGTTACAGAGTCTCCAGTTATGCCAGCGTAATCCTTTTTTGTCATCAAATAATTATGAAGAAGTACACAAGTCTTTACAATTAGTTTAGTTAGATCGGTTTCCGCGTAAATAGATGTATGGAAAATCCTCCAACGAGACGCCAAAATTCCAAATGCATTCTCCACGACCATTCTTGCGCGTGACAGTCGGTAGTTGAAGATCCTCTTTTCAACGGTTAGTTCTTTACCTGAGTACGGTTTCAAGAGGTTATTTCGTAATGGAAATGCATCATCTCCAACAATTACGTGTGGGAGAAATTCGTGTCCAATTCTCTTTGGTTCAGGAAGCTGTAGTTTGTTTTCAAATAGAGCCTTTCCGATTGCAGACCGTGACAGGACCCCACCATCAGAAAGTGATCCACTTGCGCCAATATCGACAGCAATAAATCTGTAATTTGCATCTACAATGGCGAGTAGAACCATTGAGAAGAAACCCTTATAATTATAATTCATCGATCCAGATAAATGGGGTGCTCGAATCCTAATATGTTTCCCATCGATTGCTCCGCAACAGTTTGGAAAGTTCCATTTTGTGTGGAACTCTGCTTCAACCGTTTTCCATGTTTCCTGAGTTGGAGTAGGCAGAAACTCACGTTCAAGAGATTGACATAAAACTTTCATAGTTTCTCTGAGAATTCCACTGATTGAAGAAGGGGATATTTTATAACTCAGAGCAATTGAAATCTGCGAGTTTCCGGAAGCTAGGTATCTAGATTTGAAACAGCATTAGGGATTAGAACTTGCCCGATTAGTAAATGACAGAACTACTTTTCAGATCTCTTCAGATTTCGAACCTTAACGTAATTGCTAGTTTTTCCATGGGACTGATTGGTCTTGAATGCTTTCTTTGTTTTTGTAGCGGTTGAAATACCTTCTGGAGTAGGTCATCAAAATTTTTCTTGTCCATTCTGCAGACAAATACATACATGATTTAAGAAATTATTTACGACATTCATGATAAGACTTTATTTAAGCTTATTCGTACGCAAACTTACCTAAAATATCGATAATGATATTGTGCATCATTTCGAAGTTCTCGAATCAACGTACTCTCTCCGGATTCAAATCGGTTGAAAAACAATGGACGAATGTTAAGGGCACGCTTTCTACGTTTCAAAAGATTTCGAATTCTTCGTGCCACGATAATTCTCAAAAAACGATTCTTTATACGAGCCATTACTCAAATACCAGTTTCACTGTAGTAAATTGAATTTATTTGTTGAAAAGTTTTAATTTTACACACAAATCAAAACTATACGTAAGTTTCATGAAATGTGCAGTTTTGATGGTTTATAGATTCTGCATGATCATTTCAGATGACAGATGAGGTAAACACAAATGACATGACGCGCTGATGAGCCCGCCGTGATGTATAAATTGCCATAGAGCACACGCACATAATGAGTACGATAGCATGAAAGCACAATTCAGAATGTATAAACGCAGCATTATGGTTGACTTTGTAGGCAAATAAGGGTGACAGACCAGTGAAAAAATTAAAATTAACGGTAGGAGCCAATGAAATTTTTGTAACATAAAACACATTGAGATCACTTGAAGTTTGTATTTTTTAAGTTTCGGAGATCTTCCAACTTTTCATCGGAAATGTCAATCACTTCGACATTTGGAATGAAACTTGAACCTGCTCAAACTCATATATTCTGTTGAGGAGTCCATTTCATATTTCATATACGAAATGGAGAAATATCCACAAAATCCAGTCAAACATGATTTTTATTAAATATTTTCATACCTTGTTTGGCACCTATGCAGATTTTTCGTCTTTTACATGTGCATCTCCCTAATTTGCATTTTTGTGGCTCCGGTGCCAAAAAATTCAAATAAGGTGGAACTTCATGCAAAAAAGGAGCCACAAACTTCAGACCCTTTTTGATGTTATGCTTGATATGCTTTGCATAATATCCAACTTTTCTGCCTTGATGGACTTTCAAAATGCTCAATATAGTAGCTCATTGGCATAGAGGTATCGCTTCTATGTTATGACACTAGGACAAGTACCCGAAGCTATTAATTTTCTCGGGAAAGTGCTTACGAAATATTTCGATGATTGAATCCAAATTGTCTCTATCTCTCTAGCTTCGTGTATGGATTGTGTATTTAATCATGATATAAGCAATATATATTACTGTCCGTGTCCAAAGTGTAATATAAAATTATACCAAAGAAGAATCAGACTGAAAATTGCGCTAGTTCGATT
>JAQFZW010002782.1:0-15484 GCA_034687055.1 Heteromurus nitidus | reverse complement strand
ATGACTATGGATGACAAGGGTGGTAGGTAGAGGTAAAAACTACCCGATTTTGCATGACGTAATTATTGTATGTTCCCATACTATATGTCAGTATATATGCTAGCAAATACAAGGAAGTACATAATTCATCCATATAGCACTCTCTTCGTACTAGGATCTTATGTGGATCACTGTGGTTGTGGTGTTATTATATACAGCTTACCCAGCAACAGAAGGAAAGCTCTAATTGAAAATTTTGTCAGGTAGTGACATTATCTCTTGAAGTAAAGCATGATGGATCCTCATACTACTGCCCTTGATGATAATGTAATCCATTTCATATTTTTTGGGGGATTTTTCTTCACTGCGTTACACAAGAAAATGTTTTATCCTTCTCGTAATGGTTCATCCTCAAATGTGCTCCTCGAATGGGAAATGAGTTACATTTGCAGCGATATATAGTCGCTGATGGATGATTTTTGTTTCTAGCTCGCACTCACTTTATCAAGTTGCAGTCTCCTATAAGGTACGTAGTTACTTTCAGCCAGGCGAAACATCCATATTTCTTAAGATTTTTGTAGTAAAGATGACTTTAAGCAAGATATATTATCATGAAGCGTAGGAGCGGAGGAGAAATGATGTACACACGATCATGACAATTACGTACAAAAATTATTACAAAAACTTTTTCCTTCCAAAAGTTTCTTGATGCTGTTGGCACAAAAATTTCTGAGATATTTGTCCTGTCCTCAACTGAAGTATATACGAGGTTATATGTAGTTTGCTTCAACAATTGAGAAATTACCATAATCTATCAAAATTGCATATGTATGTGTGCACGCCTTGTACAACGCAATGTTAAAGAATGCAGATAAATCACGCATTGTTTTTATCTTGAGTGATGTTGGAGAGACTAAAGTGATCATTTACTCATTTGTATTTTCCCTGTCAATGATAAAAGGGATTACTTGTTATACTTGACCAAAGGCATAAAGGTTATAGCGGTATGTTCAAGATGAAACGGAACACGAGTTTGAATGAATTCTTTTTTTTTGTGGAAGAGATCGACTTCGACATAACATGCATTCATTTTGTACTCTTTTGTCCTCTGTGTGTGTGATCCTCTTTGAGCAGTTAGGATACAGAGAGAGGAACACATGTAAGAGCGTAATTGTTGGTGTAGCCTTCAAAAATTAGCATCCCTTGGGCTTGGTTTTCCTTTACGCAGATTTTTTTGTAGATACATTCTCTCTTACATGATTCGTAGGTCTCTGCCATTTTTTCTTTGCAATTTGTTCCTTTCGTATTTCTTATGTACAAAATGATTTGCTTCGATTTTACTTTAGTGTGATATTTGCACATTTTTAAAACACATTTCTTAACTTTATACTTTGAGACTTGTGAACTTCCTCAGAATGAGCATGACTCTCACAATCATTTCCTTTCCTATGGTATACTCTGATCAGCTCCATGTAAAAAATTACACAAAAGTTCAATGCGAAGCAAAATGAAACGCTTTTTTGTTCGTTCGTTCACACACAGTCAATTATCGATGTGGAAGCAATAAAGTTGAATTTTTTCTTCCGTAACGGAATTATTCCATCAAGCTCCATTCACAATCTATATTTAAATTGACAGCGAAATGAAACGGTGGCGAATGTACCTCATATATGCCATCATGTAGTCGTCCATGTTCCTTGTTTCACTGAATCATGCAAACATTCAATAGAGCACAATAGACTTCACAGCGTGGTATACTGGTATGTATGTGTGTAGTAGAAAAAACGAAATAAAAAACGGTTCCGTTCACAATTTATATTTGCATGCTTTTATGATTTCACTGCTTGATTTGCCTCTTTTGTCTAGAGGCAAATGAAAAACCTTTGTGAATGATGATGGCTTTTTTTTGAGATTCGCCGAAGTCAAATTAAATCCATTTCAGTTCAGTCCACAAGATGGAAAATATAGACGGAGTTGCTTCGTCAGAATGCTATATACGCTTTTCCAGCTTCTGTTGTCCATTTTTCTTTGACGTTCAGTTCAAGGCAATAAATGTACATATGCACGTATGTGTATATTATATGTGTGTAAGGCGTAGGTGTTTCAGCGAAACACAATTTACTATATTAAGGATATGTCATTCTTTCCATATGTGGAATTGGGTACGCGCGTACGACGTGTGTTTGTGTGCAAAAGATTTCCCCGGTATCTTTCGTCGAAAAGTTGATCTTGTAATCAGTGACTCATATGAGCTCTCTCCTCCGAAGTCTCTGATGAAAGAAATTATTAGATTGTCTCTGTTTTTGATTCCTCTCCGTCTTGCAACTTTTTCTCTCCCGAAATCGTAGAAAGTAAGATGTGTAGATGTATGTATGTTTATGTGAACTCTGACTGAGCGAGCGAATTCGTACTTGTCACATCTGATTTGCATCCCACTTATTCCTATTACTAGGAGCTCTCTTTTGTTAACGGTGACAATCTACGAAACTTATCTCAAGTAATGGTGAAAGCATATATATCTACCTCGCAAATATTCCCCCCTCCTCTTCCTTCCCACTTCCTCGTTTTTATATTTTTTCGAGTACGAAACGAGAACAATTTTTTAGTTGGAAAAAGGGCGAGAAAAATATGTGTAGGTTGAGTTTACGAGTAAGTTTTTGCACACATAAAAGCTAGGAAATGGGAAATCTTGTCATGTGTCATGAATCCCGTGAAACTACACAATTCTGCCTGAACGCCTATTAGACCGTAGAAGCATATGTAATCATTAGAAATCGTAGTTTTCATCGTCGAACCCTAATATTCCCTAATGTGATGATTTTTCTTGCTCAATCTAGTGACGGTGACGGACGGCACATGTATTTTTGCAAAGGAGCATATTATGATACGTGATACGCCAACGAGGATTCAGAGGAGCAGTGGTATTTCATTTTTGTCTGGATAATAAACCTGTGAAGCACGAGGAGAGGAGATATATGAGAGAGTACATGTGAACTTGTGCTTATTCAAAAGCTGTGTTATATATACCTGAGATATCATCACAAAACTTCTCATTCACTTGAGCAAACTCCTCTGCTCTAGACATCACATCACAGTAACCACACACACACCAAGCCAAGACCAGCATTGCACATCGCATTCGCCGATAGTGTTGAAGTGGTGAGTCCGCGTATATGATTTACTCGCAATAATAATTTCCCTAGTGGCTTCCCTACATCATATATATGCTCATGTGTCTATGTGAATTGTGAACCGTGAACGCGACTATAATTGTGCTGGGAATATCCCAATTTTTTGTGAACAAGGAAAAAAAATTATACGCGAGAATATAGCGTAGTAAACTGGAGTACATTTATGCAGCGTGAAAATCTGAGAGAGGAGTAAACAACACAAGTCAAGTCGACATTGTTAAACTCACTTGTTGCGGCGGACTCACTTCCTGGATGAGAGAGTTGAAGGAGAATATATATTTCTAAGGGTAATGTTGGACAGCACACACGTTGTGGCTACAATTTTACTCAGATAATCGTACTCTTAAGTGAAACACAGAAAGCTGTCAAGTAAAAACGGTTCACTTGATGTGTGATGTGAGCAAAGCAATAGACTTTCATAGAAAAACGGTGACCAGACCACAACTCTGGAAAAGAAATCGTTGCCAACATCCTACATCCTCTCTCTCTCATTACGTGTGGCGAAACAATATTGTATGAATAGTGTGATAAGTGGTGCTTTATATTTTCTCCTTTTTATAATAGTCTTTGTTAGAAAGCAGCAAGTTAATGCTGTTTTAGTGTCAGTTCATACATGTGGAAACGCTTACCGAAAGCATTCAAAGGCAAGATGATGATGATGCAGCCTCAGCAGGACAATGGTTGGATTGATCAGGCGAAAAAGAAAGATGACTTCTACACAAATTACGTTGTTGACAATGTAATGGGCAAGTAAGTCTCATTAAACTTTAAATGGAGCTCATAAACTTAAAGCATATATAAGTACACAAACTCTGACTCTGTAAGGTCTTTTTTGTGCTATTTCTAGAAGCACTTGTATACAACTGAGGAAATAAATGAATGTTGTATTGTATTCCACAGGGGAGTCACGAGCACAGTGTACCGGTGCAAAAACAAGATCACAGGAGAATTCTGTGCTGCAAAAGTCATCGAGAAAATGGTAATGCCACTTTATTTCTCTTCCGCTGTCAGCAATCTGCAACTCGTGTATTAATGAACACCTCCGATTTTGGATACCTTTTTAATGGAAATATGAACGCTTTTTAGGGGCAGGGGAAGAGAAAGAAAGTTATCTCATGCGAAGTTGACGCTCTGCTGAAGTTGGATCACCCGAACATTGTACGATGCACTTTTAAAAAGATTCAAATATATACATGTTGATTTTTATCGAAATATTGAATTGTCTACGATTTGAACACTTTATTTTAGATAAAAATGAAAGACATTTTCGAATCCTCAAAGGAAGTATACATAGTTTTAGAAATAGCGGTGGGAGGGGAATTATTCGATAGGATAGTTCAGAAAGGACACTACAGTGAAAAAGAAGCGGCCAAAGTTTGCTACCAAGTGCTTAGCGCATTAGAGGTAAAATGAAAGTTCGGCTCACTTTTTTTGTGACAATTCTCATTCCAAATTCATTTATGCGCATAAAAAAGGTAATAATGCTCAAGATTTGTACGTGCTCAAAAAATCTTTCTCGTATTTCAGTATTCCCATGCGAAAAGCATTGTTCATCGTGACATCAAACCTGAAAACATTTTGTATGCATCACCATCCGATGACTCGCTCATCAAAATATCTGATTTTGGGTTTGCGAAAACCGTCGATGAAGACACAATTATGAGGACTTTCTGCGGAACAATTGGCTATTGTGGTACATAAAAATAGATTTACTATACACACACTCACTACGCAGTTCGTATTCTATTGCTGGAGTTTGGTAAAAGTTTTTTCATCTTCTTTGTTATGCTCACTCCCACATAGCCCCAGAAGTCGTCTTGAAGAAGCCATACTCGTCAGCCGTGGACTTATGGTCTCTCGGAGTTGTACTCTATATCCTGTAAGAAATCTTGCTTTCTAACCGATTTTCTAAATTCAAGTCACATCATCTACGTAGTATATAGAAGTTGTATAATTTGGCAATGGAAAGGTATACGAACTGCTAATTACATGTCTGGATTTTTTTCTTTTATTTCAGACTGTGTGGGTAAGGTTTCATTACAAAAAATATGGAAACAGTAATTTAGCCCAAAGTTTGGCGTAAGCACACGTGGGAAGAAAATGTAGTTGTGTGTGCGGATGACGTGAGAATATTTAACTGTCGTTCAGCATCCAACTGTGTTTCGAATAACGCCCAGCTTGGATTTCTAGTTGCATATTATTTTGCTTTTATACGAAATCTTAGATTTTTCTTAAAAAAATTCTCCTTTCATTTCAAATTGCCGTTATTCAGGTATGAGCCATTTTGGGATGAAGATGGAGAGGCTGGTAAGTGCTTTTACTGATTTATAAAAAAAGAGAAAATTTTAAAAGGAGAAGAATGATTAGTTTTGTTGATAAACTTTATCAAAATCATATCAAAAAGTAAAGTACCACGCGCAAAATATCAATCTTTATTGTAAATCTACTTTTTTAGGCGTTACACGAAAGATTGTGAGAGCAGAATACGAATTCGAGTCGCCTTATTGGGATGACATATCAGAGCCTGCTAAAGAGCTGGTGACACAAGTATGTACACATTGCTTTTTCTCTCTTTATTGTCTCTCATCACTGAAACCTGAAACCATATATGTCGGCGCTTTATAGGGCTTAAACGCGTTAATGTTGACAAATTGATATATCTCGATCTCGATGTCTCAGACCGTAGTAACAGCATTTAAGCCTCTCGTCTTGCATACAACCGGTTAATTACTTATTGGTATATATCAAATTTAAGCAATAGCTATCAGTTCAATCACCTTAATAAATCAGAGTAATTGCTCTTAATTACATTGAGTAAATGTGGGAGAAACAGGGACAGATATATGTATGCCATCATGTGTCCTTGTACGCTTGCCATCGCCAAATAAAATTGATGAGTTACTTGAGAGAGCTGAAAATAAAAATATCTTACAGTAAACCTTGAAACGTTGGGTCGCAGTTCGTCTTGTGGTCAAGATCAAGATCAATGTTTTGAAAAAGAAATTGCAAATAAACAGTAACTGCAATATGCGCATTCACACCATAATTGGGCCATTATACCTGATCTGGTCACTGATATATTCATCCAGTTTTTAAGTAGGATTGAATTGGCAGTGAAGGTTGAAATGAGTTTAATAATGTAGCTTCCTCATAAGGCAAAATTTACTGTTGTGGAGTGCATTTCAGGTTCTTGGTGAGAATTTTTGGCTTACGTAGATTCAACACTGGCTATATATTATAACATGTATATACGGTCTTTTGTAAAGCATTAATAAAGAAGTTTAGTATAGCATACATTTAATATACATCTTATTTTGTTTGTTCAATTCCTTTAATTTTTGTTTTCTTTTCAGCTCATGAGCGCAGATCCAGAGAAAAGACCTACCGCGACTGAAGCACTGAGCAATCCTTGGGTACAAGGCAATATCGCGAGTGATACTCATCTGCAGAGCACGCAAGATCGTATTAAAGCGTTTAATGCAAAAAGAAAGTTCAAGGTAAAACACATAAACTATTCTAACTGGTAGATATGGTACAGCTTTTATGTACATAAAATTATTTTTTTCTCTAACTCTAACAAACGTCCATCATAATTAAATTTCAGGCTGCCGGCACAGCGGTTATGGCGGTGAATAAGGTGCTTGGACAGCAGTCCCATTCCTTGTCGTCTTCTCATTCTGTTAGTCCGGAGAAATAGCTGACTGCCACACACATATTGCCTCGGTGCTTGTATTTAAAAAGTTTCATTCATCCCTTCATTCATTATAGTTTTCATGATATTTTTTGGTTTAGGAATCTCTTGTAATTGTCATTTGCGAGTATGAAAAATTTACATATACATTCACTGTCGACGTAAACTAAATAATATATAAGTTTCCATGTATCTAGTGTAGAAGAAAAGATCTAAAAAAGAGAAAAATTTAAGAAATTTTAATAATCTTCAAATTCCTTGAACTATATATGTACTACATAAGTCTCTCAACCAATTGAAATTTGGATGTGCTGCTTCCTATAATAATTAAAAAGTAAAGCAAAAATTTTCAATCGCAAGTTTTTGAAGGTTTTCGGTTGCGCATTTTGTATAAGGAATTAATTCTTTACTCATGCCATATATATTTTCTACAATTTCTGAATTGATGACGACACACTTATATCATGTTTTAGATCATATTTTCACCCAGTTTTAGTTGTGAATTTATTCATTTTGATTTCCTACTTTCAATTAAATAGTACTTTGGCAAATGTGTCACACACTCAGAGTCATGAATGCTCAGTTCGTAAGCGCAGAGGCAAACTATATGCATAAAACATTGTGACTCATTTGCTAAACCTATGACTTTAATAAAGCCACAATTTATAGTCATCATACCGTAAGGAATTCGATCGACAAACAACTGCTTCCAGGTCCGCCGCACATTAAATACACAAACGTTGTTTTATGTCGTCTGTTTGGATGAACTTATGTGACATCATACTCATGCTCCATGCTCCATACCACAAATGATGTGTATGTACTTGTCTCTCTCTCTGGATTATGAATCAAGAATCCTTGTATCCTTTTAGACACACGATTTTCCCCAAAATTGCGTTAAAATGTTGACTTTGTATATGGTAAACGTGATCTGATCACGATTCACGAATGATATGTCATGGAACTCTACACACACCCGACGCACGTATTTACTCATCAACCCAGATTTTACTGTAAAATTAGCCGAGCATAATATTCCAGATATAATTTATAGGGAGAGAAACCCAGGAGAAACAAATCAGTACTAAGCTTAACGTGTCACAGTGTCATGTGCTGCAACAGTTTAGGAAGTTAGCTTTGTTCGTTCTATTCTTTCTCTCTCAAAAAAACGTTCAGGAGCTGATTGTGAGAGAAACGTTTCTAATACTCAGCATTTTGCCCTTTTGTGTTCACAATTCCATTCTGTACATAATTCATTTTTATTCTTAATTTGGATCTGAAGGAATTAACTTATCACTACATAGCTTAAAACAATTGTGATACTTAAAACTGAATGAATATTCATGAGCGCAGGAGTGAAAGCATCCTGGAAACTGAATATACTAAACTCATTGTTTTAAATCCCTCTAAAAAGTATCTTATAGTTATTACTTTAGTACTTTAATTCTGAAAAAGTAATCATGGCCAGGCATTCATTGCCACATCAGTTTTTTACTTCTCTCGTGATATTACTTTTGCCAACAACGCTCATTGGTAACACGGCAGGCCAAGCTGATGAGGATCCAGGCGATCCTTGGGAAACCCCGTTACAGGAATTGCAGCACATTGCGGGCGAGTGCAGCCACAGGATTCCCGGATTTGATCAAACTTTGCGAAATGCAGAGGTAAGGTGTTTGCACAAGCAAACTCACGTAGGCTCAAATAATAATATAATAACCACAGACGCTCTGCTAATGTACATATAGGCAATAGCAAAGCCACTATTTGCTTAAGTGCCAATTTAAATGACATGAGATCATTGAGGAAAGTAGAAATAGAAATAGCTTGTCATTGAGTCAATGTCCGCGTGATGACTCCGACAATGTGTCATCATTATAATTCACGGCATAACCCAGATTTTCATATCACGTTTTGAACTAAATTCGCAACAACTTTCTGCTCTATTCTCAGATAAAATGGCAGCAATGTATCGATTCCTTAAGTCCAAAATTTCCAGCATTGGAGGAAGCTCGAAACGAGGGGCAAGACGATCATCAAATAAACTCCACCGTAATTCTTGAGATTGACAGGCTATTGCACATGGCAATTTGTCGCAACACTTCTGCATACAAATCGTGCTGGATGGATGTTATTAGTGCATTGAATGAATGTGAACCAGGAACTGGAGACGCGTCCGGCAAGATTTACTTTGCATTGTATGACGATATTTGCAGAGACGGGGGAAGTATTACGATTGGTAAGGAAGGAAAAACATTTTCGCTATATAGATCAACACGTGATGGTTTACACAAATGTGCTACTCCACCCTCGAGCAAAGCAATAATCATTAATGCCATGTGTGTCTCTTTCCCATCTCATCTCACAGAAAATAGAAGAAAAGCAGCTCTTTCTGGAAAGCTGTGCGAGCGAGACTACACGACCATGGAGTGTACCGTGAATTCCCAATATAGACGTGCCAATAAGCTTTGTTTGTAAGTTAATCATGCATGAAGCAAGATGAAGTTTATGTACTCCGTGATACCGAGTGAGTGCTGATCATTTTAAGGTAGTTTTCAACAAGAATTTTTCCCCCTTTGTTACAGGCGTTTCAGTTCGAATGTAGACTGTGATCTTAGCTCCATCGATCAAAAATGCTCAAATGAGGTTGACAAAAGGCTCCATGCTGAGATTTTTGATAGAGTGGAAAAGGTACTTCAGTGTCCCACTAGCGCTTCGAAATTCAACGGATACAGCTCTGGAATGAAATCGCATCACGGCAGTCATCCCAACTCGTTTTTCATTGGCATTCTGCTCGCTTATATGAGTGCCTTAATTAACAAATAATAACACTAGTCGCAATTTTATTGTATAATTCAATCGTAGAATTGACCAAATAAATAGTCTTTAAATAGAGTAACTGATTAAACCTTGAAGTTAAGTATATTTTATGTGAAATGTTGCATACAACAAATTCATATTATGCAATTTCACTTCATCCTCATAGACTGAACTTGAAATCATATTCGTCGGGGGTTTTTGCATGAGTACTTGAATAAAAAATATATATTGCGATTAGATCTGGAAAAGTTGCGAAATAAATGGACGATCGAGTTGTGGTTTACAACAGAATAAACCAAATGATTATTGAGAAAAATAAGTTTCTGACACGTGGACATTATATATAATAAAAATTGGACCTGGCTTATTATTCACATGGACTTTTGGCATCGAGTGGCATATAATCTCAATTTTGCATATTTAATTCGCCAGGCCACGATCTTATAGAATGACGGTGTGAACGGTGAAGTAGCAGAATGCTTTGATACGAGTAAGTATATATTCGCATTTAATCGTCTTTAGCCAACATCCGTATATATCAGCCATACTTGATATTTCTCCTTGCAGGGAGAGAGGGGACGCGAATGCAAAAAAGTATCCACGTCATCGTCACTTCTCCAAAAATTTCAGCAGTCTACTGAACTGGATGGTGTCTTTTAATGAGTGCGCCAACAGGTAATTATTGATAGTTGGACGAGAATAAAATTGTATCATTGTCGTAAATGTGAAGTTTTGGATTATGCACAACGTTCACACAACAGCATCGTGGTGGATAACTTGAGGAATGTAGGAATGGATGTCCTTGGCAGCCTTGAGATGGGCGTGGTATCCACATCAGATCAGAATTATATACCATTACTGCTAGCAAGTCAATAGCTATCTCAATTCAAGATGTGTGTGCTAGTTCAGCTTCAGCTCAAAACGTGTGCATGCTAATTAGCATTTAATTTTGATGGATAGAAATTATGTGCGAGCGTATATGTATTTAGGATGGAATTGAGAATATGAACTGAATCATTTTTACTGAAGACCAAATATGATCGCAAATAGGAGGATACTAAAATTGTAGAAAATGCTCTCTGAACGTAGAACAATTCCCTTGGATGGAGACGATGAGCGCGTGCAAGGATTCCGCATTCCTCATCACATTCAGTTTCTTTTTAAGGGATTCATTCATTCGATCTCTAATGCCAGTTCAAATGTACCTAATGCATACACATATATCCAGGTAAGGTAAGTAAAACATACCTGGCCATTGTCATTATTATATATGCCTTTTCAAATGACGAGAATGGATTGAATGTTTGTCAAATGCTTGAAATGGAATCTGCCTATATTGCTTTCGTTTTTGCTACGGTACTAAGAACCATCCATTATTTTTTTACAGACGATACATACAAATATTTAGGGCTCAATTCAATACATTAATAGCACACCTTCGCCATTATTACTAATCTTCACTATAGTGCATTTGTTACGCAAATTTTTTTGCAAGTCCAGATTTTTTTTTTGCGTGGCTGATGAAATGGCGACATCATCTTGTGTAATCCATAAAATTAGATGTAGCTTGAATAGATGTATGACAATGGAATCTCCAGAACCTAGGAATTCAAAGCCGGAGGTTCCTAGAGCTGCCCACGGATTACGTTACAATTTACAATTAAGGAGTTCATACAACTTCGTGAGATGAGGAGATGATGATAATATACATGATCTTATGGTATGCTTTTAACTTACTGTTCCAGATCCAGGGTGGGGTACTCGGTACTCATACTGGCACTGGTATGATTTTTTTTCTAATTTTACTGCGTCCAGACTTGCATGTTCAAGGTTGGCAGTATAAATAGCGCATTCCATGCTTTTCCAGACATCATTCCATTATCAGTGGTATATCAAACAGTCAACATGTTCAAGTTTGTAAGTTTAATTTCTTTTAATCAAATTTACTCAATATATGGAATCTGGAGAATACTAGATTTTCGTTAGGTGTAATTTAAAATTGTTCAGAATTTGAAGCAGGGTCGAAATTACTGTGTAACAAACCGTGTATGATTTCTTAGGTCGTTCTTTCTGCCTGCGTCGTTTTTGCCCAAGCTGGGCTCCTTGCTTCCCCAGGGGGGATCAGCTATGCCAGTGGACCAAGCCTTGGAGCTCCACTCTTGGGTCGTACCACCATCAACGCCCCAGAGGTCAACATTGTGAAACAACAAGTTGTTGTTGATCAACCAGAGATCAGATACCGGGCGGTCCCAACCATTGTTCAAGCCCCACCGGTCATCCAAACTGTAATTTTCATTTCATGCTTTAATTTTCAATATTCTGTAGGACCGCATTTAAAGATTATGAAAGGACTAAACATGAAAACACATTTTTAGGTCCAGGTTGCTCCTCAACCTCAAGTTGTCCAATATGCCGCTCCTCAACCTCAAGTTGTCCAATATGCCGCTCCTCAACCTCAAGTTGTCCAATATGCTCCTCAGCTGACCTATTCTGCTCCAGCCGTTAGAACCGTTGGTCTTCAAACCGTAAGTTTAGAATATATGTTCTTTGGTCTTGCGCTCGGAGTCCAAGAACTGGAAAGCGTTACTAATATCTTCTAATTTCAGGTTGCTGCCCCACTTGCTGCCTCTTCCCTTGCCATCCAAGCTCCATTGGCCCTCAACTCCTGGTCCAACTCCGTTATTGCTTCTCCTTCTCTTCTTCTCAAGAAGTAGATAAACTTATTTTGAACATTAGGAAAATTTTTGTATTTGAAAATCGTCATATATATTTTCTGTAGAAAATGAAGGTCTAGTAATTAAAATAAAACGGACAAATATTCAAATTTTACTTTATATTTTTCGTGAACGTGTTTTTTTATTATTTATCTAAACTTGAACAACGAAAAGCTCATCGTATCCGATAACGTAATTATGTGTATGCAACAAAATCCATTGTGGTCGCATAATTGATAGTACACACTTAATAAACTATTACAACACAGGACGTAATACATCTTGTAATAAGCTGAGTAGAGAATTTATACAACATGTTGGATATATTAATATTTCAAAACATCAAGGTACACGTTAACAACTTTACTGTAAATCATATTTTACGTATTTGTATCACAAACAAAACGACCGGCACAGATTTCTGCACTAGTATTTCTACTAACGACTAATGAATAGTTAAAATGTACTATTATTAACATACATAGACAAGAAAGTACGAAGGTGACAAAGTGACAACATGTACCATTACTTCAATATTCAATGTTGGACGTAGCCAAATCTTATTGCTTACTACATTAACCAAGGCGCTCTACATAAATCGAACACTTGTTTGAGAAGATGTGGCAAGGGATGCGTAATTATAATTTACATAAGAAGCATTATTTACCAGGAACATCAATCCATTCATATTATAATCATATTATTAATTAAATTAAAAAGTTTTGATCGAAGGAACAAAAACAAGTCAAATATAAAACTGAAAGCTGCAAATCTTTTACTAAAATCGTGGTTGTCAATACGTAAGTAATTGCTGACATCCAGAAAGAGTCCATCCGGAGTAGAAAGAAATGGCATTGTCTGCTCCTCGCTAACACTCGAACGGAAGGGAATGTTTGAGAAGTCGAATGTTAGCAGACATATTTTCGTTTTGCAATCAGCTCGTTTTTATACAATGGCACAAGGGAATAAGGCTATGCCAAATGCCAGACTATACCATTTTCATTTTGTTCTGTTCTTTTAACAACATGTAAACATCTAATCTACCCTCTGCAGTGTGCTACCGAACTTAATATAGGTGAACTACTAACACTACACTAGTGTTAGTATACAAAAGAGCGAGAGCAAACTATGGCGATCGAACTACTCCAATTGGTTGTAAAGTACATATAAAAATATCATTGAGAACCACGGTACAAAGACTTGCCGTTTGTTTGATTGATAGATTGATGCAAAGTCAAAAATATCTTTTAAAATTCATTTTGGCACAAGCCGTCTGCTAATTAAAACGCAAGAACACCAAATACGCCGATGAGGAGAAGGGAGGACAAATAGGATATAGCTGCCTGACTACCAGAAACATTTGCTCCAGACAGAGAGCCGTGCCTCGATTCTGTGAGTTTGCATTCTAAGCCTTTTCCGACCTGCATTAACATGGACGACATCAGATTTTCTGGTGTCGGATCCGAGCAATTTTTAAGTCCCTTAGTGGTGCATTCCTTCAAATGTTCCAACGTTTCACAAATTTGGTCTTTCTTGGGAATTTTTGAGGATAGATCGTCCAACTTATTTGTCAGATCGGGGAAGCCGCCATCTTCGATGCTTCCCAAGTCGTCAAAGTGGACGTCTTGCTTTTGTTCAACGCACTCTTTCACGTCATTCCCATGCTTTTGAATGCACTCCAATCCTCCCTCCGCAAAGAAGATTGCAATTCGTTCGCCACCATTATCATCTCCACAATAAAATCGAACGATCTCATCCACAAACTTCGATACTTTGTCTCCCTTGTTCCAACAGTCATCAACAACACCGAAGAACTCGCTCATGCACGCTTTAATCTGCAAACAAAATCAATTAAGTCATACGTAACAAATTAACTCTTTAATCTTCTCGCCTCCGCAGAGCGACAACGAATTTTTCAACATACTTATGGTACATTTCTTTGCTACTGACCTTGGGCCACTTGACGCACATATCCCGGAAAACGTTATCCATCTTTCCTTCGGGAATTGCAGCTCGCATGTCATTAGCAACCTGGCTAACATTCAAATGTTGCTCCATGCAGCGACTTGCGTTGGTCTATGGAAAATTTGAAGTTACAGTTATAATATAATCTTATAATTATACCGGTTTACTGAAAATGCAACATTTTCTTCATTACACGTGTACATAATGTGCAATAACTATGCATACCAGAGCTGTTTGGTCAACTGTCCTGTTCTTGTGACAATGAGTTTCCACCTGCTTCAATAGAGCGTCAATCATTTCTGGAGGTGTCTCCAAAGTTTTGACAAATTTTTCCAACCTTCACAAACGTCGACAAGGTTCAATTAGTTGGGGATTAATTAGTCGTAATTGGCATTGACATGAAAATTTTGCACGAAAAAACTTACTTATTGACTTCATTGATAACGTGTTGATTGTCTGTGGCTGCATTGACATGGAGTAAGTACGTAACCGAAAGGACGGTTAGCACCTTGCGAAAATGAGAGCTTCCTTGAATCATTTTGATTTAGCTCCAGATAACGAACGGGACACTAGGAAAAGACAAAAATTCATATGTGTATAGCTGGGAAACTTTTCTAATGTGTGAATAATGCGAATATTAACTACAAACTCCGCAACATGTTTACACCGTTAGAATTCACGGTATGTCATAAAAATTAAATAATACTAGGAACTGTTTACGAGTTGGATTGATATGTTTTTCTCCAGTTTATATATTTGTCACTTCTTAGAAGTTATACGAGGGCCTGACTCAGCCCAGCCATATTCGCTTTGTACACTCTAAGGATTCTCTGGCGTTGTTCAAATCTAAAGTTCAAGCGTTTGCTTCAGCAGCGTCGTTTCCCAATAAATTATAAATCCAACATTCTGCAAATTCCTAACATGGCAAATGACAACTCTATACAGTGCAATGCAATTCCAAGCGAATCAATGCTTCTGCAATCGTATCATTACCATTCGTTTCGTACTACAATTGTTGGAACATGTTTCAAGCATTCCAAATTACCGTACCAAGAGATTTGTTAAAATAATTAGATGCACTGTATCCGAGTTACAACGTTGAGCTACTGATTTTATTTTGTTCTTTG
>JAQFZW010002781.1:0-15489 GCA_034687055.1 Heteromurus nitidus | reverse complement strand
TTTGCTGTACTACTTTGTACTACTTTCTGAAATGAAATGTACTGTTTTGGGAGCAAATATTTATCGCCACCTAAGCCTTCGGAGAGAGAGAGAATATTTTGTAACACAAGGACGGAGCAAAGCTAAAATCCAAAGTACACATTGTGCCACTTTTATCCTCTCTTCATCTTCAAAAAGTCAAAATATAAACAAATTCTGTGAGAGAAAATTTCACAACAAAGTGAGAGAGGATAGCGAAGAAGAGGATCACCACGAGGAAGAAGAGAAGGAGAAGAAGAAAAAAGATCAAGAATGAAGAAGGAAGTAGGGTTAGTGTGGTGGTGGTGGAGTAAAAACTGTGGAGCAATAGGGGGAAAAGTAGAAAGGGAAGAAAAACGGACAAGGAGAGAAGGAATGATATATATTTTTGCTTGAATTAACTAAGAAAGTTTTTTTTAAAGATTGGGCACATGCCACATGCACAGGGTAGAGTAGTGAGGGAGACGGAACATGAGCGAGGCTACATATAGTTAGTGGGAATAGCAGTTAAAACAGAAGAAGCATCATGATCTCATAACAATAATATCTCTCACTCTCCCTCTTCTTTACTTTTTACTCTGAACTAAAAAGTAAATAGACATCAGTGGGAAAGAAAAAGAGCTTGTTGGAGATCACAAGATAAACTTTAAAACTGGAGCTGGAGAAAAATATACATACATACATATTTTATATATATATAAGTTCTTGTGATGAATAGGGATACTCTGTTTTTGGTGTGTGCGGAGTCAAACAGGAAAAAGTAGGAATAGGGAAAGCACATCATCATATCAAGTCACCAAAAATACTTGAATCACAAGGCATGAGAGTTTAGGCTCTTAAATTAATTAGAAAAAACTGGAGATAAGGGTGACGGGGGTAGTCTCTTTTTTCCGCTAAGACAAGAAAATGCGACGAGATCTTATAGTAAAAGTGGGAGAGCGGATAGGAATAAAAGAGTGAGAGAAACACTTATAAAAGTGGATACATGTATATTTTTGTAAATGGGCTTGATCGTCCTATCTCTCGCACGAGTTAATGATGTACTATTTCAAGTCAACTGAGTTATATGGAGTTAAAAGAAACTACTCTGTCTCTCTCTCTCTTCGAGCTACATTGCCTATCTCATCATCACACTGGAGTTAAGAGGGAGATTTCCAAACAAACTCAGAGCTCTTCACTCAAAAAAACAAAAAAATAGAAGTTTTTTGTTTTAGAATCATGTATGTATATGTCTTTTCTTCAACCCTTCCTTGACTTAACTAACTTGCTCTAGTTTTACAAATGAAAATATACCGGTCGTCCATCTTGTGTTTATCAATGTGTAAAAAATATTTCATGGCATGACCTTCTTTATAATTCAAGAACAGGGACAAAGGGATTCGGATAAAACTTTAAAGTTCTTAATGTCATCGTATTTTTTTGAATCAAGTATAAATCACGATCTACTCGCTTCTGGTTAGCCAATCCTATGAATACATAATTGTAATTGTCTTTTTTTTGTGACGGAAATTAATGCCAGAATCCAATACGGTATTTTATAGCTTTTTTCTCTTTTCCGTGCTCCCCGTCCCCACATCCCCCAACTAATCTTTTATTCTTCTTGAGGCGATATTATTAACATCCCATCTCATTTCACAAATGAAGTCAGAGGAAAAACGAGGAGATCAAGATGGGAAAACACATTGCACAAGAGAACAAGACCCAAAACGACAATTCTCATTTGCTAATATCGTATCCAGCCGCAAATGACGAGGAAAAACGAAAGAAGAAAAAAAAACTTGGCTTTTCTACGCACACGAGAAATGGTTGAAAGTTTTTGGCTTTTTTTCAAAGGGTTGCATTTCCCATCACTTCCACGATAAGATATATATTTTTTCCGTCCCAATACTTTTTCCATCCCACTTCCATATTTGCTTGTAGACCCTCATCTCCCAGCAGAGAAACAGAGAACTTCACATTGGATACAACAAACAAGCAAGTTTCGTTAAAGCAAGATTCTCATTACCATTACCATCATAAATGTAAAAAAGGGAAAAGCGAGTTTGGAGAAAGCTCTCTCATACTTTTCCAAAAAAAGTCCCCTTTTTGTAATTAGATAAGAAGGGACATAAAAATCGACTAATTATCAACCGGAGGGCCATCGAATATTAATGAAAAAGAGGAGACATCCCGTTGTCATAAGCAAACAGAAGACAAACGCGCTCTTACAACGAGACGAGATAAAATGGATAAAAAAACTCGCTCTCTCTCTCTCTCCGTCAGTTCAGTAACCATCGCGATGAGTATGATGGTGTCTTTTTTATATCTTCCCCATTCTCTTGCTACACTTTTTCCACCCTTTCTTTAGGCATGTTTATGTGCAGTTTTATATGACTCTCTCTGGCGCTTATTGTGCCCAACAATATTTTCTTGCTCAACTTCCTCCCGCATCATATCGTCAATTTCATACACAGGCTCCTATTCCACCAACTTCTTCCATCCCAACATTTTCCACTGGCTTTCTTTTCACAGAGATTTCTTTCTGCATAAAGTTTCCTATTGTGCATCGTCCACTCGGAGAGTTTTGCCTTGTCTTTCTCAATCTCTCTCACTCACACATAAGTATTTGCACTACTCCTCTTCTTCTCTGCCATTTCCAAAAAAACACAATCCAGAGACGATTGCCATTTTAAATTATACCGACCTAGAAATTAGGAGAAAAAGTAAAGTCTACTAACTACAGCAATAGAATTGTTACTGAATGTCTTAAGAAGTTGAGATGGAAGATGGAATGAAGACGTCTTTTTTCACAAAAAAATAAAGAAACAGCAATAATATCCACCCATTTCCTTTCTCGTCCAAGAATATATGCAAAAGTATTATGAGGGCATCAGAGATTAGGAGGAACCAGGTTTTTGTATCGAAGTAAGAAGCAGATAACAACTATTCAAATGTTTATAGATAACTTTTAAAAAGTATCATCCTCCGGACTACGCGGACTCATCAGATTTTTGTAAAGGGAGAAATATCAGTGGTGCAATTATGAATTAAGATGGGGAAGGAGCGAGCTTAGAAAAACTTTCAGATTAATCAGTACAATATTATACTTCTTCTCTACTTTGGGTATGCAGTGGCATATATATTTTCTGTTGATGTAAACGTAAAAGTAAACAGAGAAAGCAGAGAGACGTAAGTATACGTACACTTTTAAGTACGATGCTAACAGTGTTTTTTTTCTGTGATGATTAGGCAGAGGAAGGGAAATCGTGTGTATATTTATATGTTGCTAGATAGAACGGAAAGAAAATTAGAATTAAGAGGAGAAGAGATCGGCGCTGCACACTTTTCTTCCGTAATATTCATGGTGCAATTAGAAAAGGCCGTCTTATCTCTCCCACTTTTTCTTGTTTATGGAAAATATTTCCAAAAGAATGCGCTCACTTTTCTACCGCCACACTTTCATCAGAGAGATATCGAGATACCTCTCTCTCTCTCTCTCTTCGATGTTCCCTTCTTCCTTTGGGGAGGAAGATAGCTAACAAGCTTTCTTCACGAGTTATATAAAGAAGATATTATGTGCATGTATTTTTGTGAATTTTTAATTGCAACCAAGTTTAGATCGCTCATTTTTCCTCTTCATCTCATCCCACTTGATCATCATATCCTTTTTCTTATGGCTTTTGGGTATTCGCTTCGTGTATAAATAAATCGTGTCCCTGGTGTGCTTCCCGAAACAAGGAAGGGCGAAAAAGAAAGTTAGAAAGGGAGAGAGAGAGCATAAATGATATACCCAACGGGGCTAACGATACAATTTCTATGATCGCGATGAGAGAGCGTGTTGAAGAGCAATATATAGGGCTTGTATAGATATATTTTTTTAGCGGTGACGATGGGATATGTTGCTCATCCTTGCTCACTCTGTAGTTGGGAGATGCAGCTGTAGAGCGAGACGGTGGTGGCTTTACCGGAATTGAAGCAAGCTTGGAGAAGAGAGAGAGAGAGATCCACTCACTCAACTGATATCCATCGACACATTCCCTCAACTTCTCACTTTTTACCTTTCTTGCGAGGAAGAGAGGAAACTTTCTTTCCGCTTATATGCATTTCTCCCCTTGCCCTCGTCCATGTCTTGCGTGTGGAGAGTAAAGAATGAAGTAGGTTAGATGAAAAAAGAAAGGCATCTATTTATAATCTTGTCTTTTAGTCTTTGTGAAGTTGTAGCGTAAATGCAAATGATCTAGAGTCGACCTTAAACCATGGAAGCTTGCTATCAGATGCTTGTATATATCTCATCGTTGTTATTATGATGAGAGTAAAAGAATGAATAATAAGCTTTCTTCTTCTTCTTCACGATGTACTTCCAGCTTAAAAGAAGAGGAAAATAATAGAAAATGCATTTGATACGGTGGTAGATTGATCCCGGAAAATTAATCTAGATTTCATATAAAATATATACGTACATCCTTCCTTGGAAGACTTGCCGAGAATTGTAGTTAGAAAAGTAGACAGGAGGACAATGCATATTTCATTTTCTCTGATATTCTAGCTCCTTTCCGTTCCTCCTGAAAGAAAAGTGAGTGTGAGAGAGGAAGAGGTGCATTCCCCCTTTTTGTTATGTGTTTGTTGGAGAATAAAAGGATAATTTTGACCTGCTGCAAAAATAATGACTGGGAAGGAAAGCTCTCACCATTTTCCACCGATTTCTCAGAGTGCAGAGCACGTCTACAGCGATAACATCTGATTAGTTAGGAGGAAAAGTATATAGAAGTTGAGATGAAGGGAAATATTAACCTTGATTGTCCAACTCTTGCTTGTAAAATTCACCATTTCGCTGTTGATTTCTCTCTCTTTTTATCAGGCACACCCCCGTCTTTTGTGCTCAGTAAATAGGAGAGTGAATATCCGAAAACAAAAGAGAGTTTTTGAGAAGCTTACTCACTTTTTTCCATTAAGACTACCTAAAAGCAGTTGATTGTCTATGCAGAGAGGCAGAAGTCAGCTTGAGAAGAGAAGAAGAACTCTAGAGAGAGAGAGAGAGAGAGAGAGAGAGAGAGCATCATCATCATCACCAAACCAACAGAGCTGATGCAGAATTAATGATCAGTTCTTATAACTTGCTCATGAATACTGAATATCACTATGAATCTTGTGGATTTAAAACGAATCTCGGAGGAAATTGAAATGTACACAAGTGAAACTATATCGAAAAAAGGACGAGAGAAACTCGTAGGATGGCCACAGTTTTTATGAGTAAATGAGAATCCTACAGCAGGATGCATACGGGAGCAGGACTCAATCGTCTGCATTTCATACGAACAAGAAGAAAAAAGTTCTTTTCATGTGCTTACATCGTGGGAGGAGAGTATATGAGAGACCATACTTGCATACTTATATGTATGTGTGCTATGAAAATCTTTGCTGAGTACTTTCCAAAGATCACTTACTCTTAAGTATCCCACACCATAAACACTTTCATGGTGAGCTCAAGTGTACAGGAATACGTGAGCGGAGAGTGAGGAACAAGAGGAAAACAAGTGGAAGTGCTTATTGCATAGTTGATCGTTTTAGGAGACGAGCAGAGTACAACTCAGTCAGTTGCGGAACGATATTATGAGGGTGTCTGTGGTTTGATGCATGATTAAACTTGGAGTTGGAGGATCGTGTCAAGAGACGAGAGTTTTGTTTTCTAAGGGTGAAGGGAATGTATGCCGAACAATTAATAAATACTAGTACAGGGCTTATACTTGGTTACTGCAAAAGTTGAGAGAGACGATTCTTCCTAGAGGTTGTGTTCCAATGTTATTCTTCTAAACTTGGGGGGTTAACTAACGTATTAGCTGCTACTAACTGTCTGACGGTAAGTCTCCTCAACGAGTATCTAGATATTATGTACATAGATTTGACCATGTAACATGATGACCATATGTTTAATAATTATGCCACCAAGACGTTGGCTTGCTCACCTGCTAATATATATTGATAATACATTTTGACAACAATATGCCATGGCTAGTGTTTGCTAAAACATCATTTATTGTGGCTTACCGGCACAAGTTAAATACAATCGTATTGTGTTACCTGTAATGTAGTTACTTTTACTTTTTAAAACTTTTCAGGATTTGAAGACTTTTGGGTACGAGTTCAGTTTGAAGAGAGAGAGAGAGAGAATTTTCTGTGACGGTTTTGCCACGGCTTAATTTCCTGAAGTTCCGTTGTACATGAGCTCAACTATTTTCCCGTTTTGGACATCCACTACTCTTCCTAAGTCAAAAAGGATTTGATAAGAGAGACCTTGTGCAAATTATTCAGAAGGTTGTGCCCAAAAGGATCCCGAATTCTGGTCAAGTTCTTTAGGGTCATTTAAATAATTTCGGAAGTATCTACAAGTTGTTGATCGCATTGTAAGAACCAGATTAGCAAATCTCACTCCGGAACTACCTAAAAGTACGTTGACAGACCGAAATTCGTTCGAGAGTGAGAACCGTTGCTTGTTGAAGCCGATTAAACTGTGAACGGACAAAAGTAAATTCTACAGGAAAGTTTGTGAATTTTTTAGGGAAAGTGCAAGTACGAGTCATTACCAGCTGACGTTGTTGACGAATTGCTGATTTACCTGAGTTGAGTAAGTAAAAATTTCATTGTTGTATCCCATTTTTTATCTAGGACACTGGCATATTTATTATAACTAAAAATCGCATATCGTTTTCTACAAATGATCCTGACAATGGCAATCGTCTTCATCCAAGTCATTTGGTTTGGAATTTAAAGATGCTTGTGTGTTATCATATGTGAGGCCTACAGTATTCATTCAATTCAGCAGCATAATAAAAATATGCCACCGGAAGAGGAAGGTATAATGGTTTATTCTATGCATTCCTAAGGGCCATCATATCAGATTATCATCATCATTTATGCGATGATAATTATTAATTGACATATTTTGTACATTTTCCTCCTATATATTCCATTCCATCAACAACATCCACTCGTTGCAATTTTATATTCGTAGCCAGTTGATAATATCTCTTCTTCGAAGAACGATGGATTAGATCCAATAATAGAGCACACCGGAGTTTTAAATAGTCGGTTAAAATTGACCACCACTAATTACTCTCCAGTCGCCATTTAGCTTTATATATTTAGTATATACTATAGTAGCATAGTATAGTATAGTACCATGTTGAAGTATACGATGTTGGAGTGAGAGTAAGAAGTCTAAAATATGCTCAAGTGTATATTTCCACGTGTGAATGTTCGCACGAGGAGAGAGGATCTTCATGTAGATACAAGGTATGGGCATCCCTTTGCTTTCCATTCACACTCTCCCATCATCGTCGGCATAACTTCTATTCTATGACTCACACACGTTTGAGATGACCAGAAATGCATTTTTGCAAGTGTACGAATTCCAACAAAATGCAACAACTGCATCCAAGTATTTCCCATATGTGATATATTATCTTCTCTGCTTACAGCATACGACCAAGTAGGAAAACATATTTTTTCCAGGATCCACTTGTGTGAACAGCAGGTGTAAACACATCAAATAAAATATATTTGGTGGGTACAGTCCTTGTATTTAGCATAATATAGTTTTGTTAAGGGGTTGTTTACAATTTGTCAGAAAGTTTGTTTGAGTTTGAATAGTGCAGAGGAACTTGTGTTGAGGTATTTAAAGTTTAAATTAAGCATAAAAATAATATTTTCATAATCCTATATGGTAAAATTGTAGCTCAAAATACATGTGTTTTTAAGTTGCTTCGTTGTGAATTGTGGGCTCTCATGTATTTAACTTAATTGCGAATTTATTTTTGTTCCAGAAATGGCGAACCCAATACTAAGACCGCTGAATTTTCAGCCTTACAATTTGCGGACGATCGGACGCCGTAGTCCCTGTTCGTTTCGCCAACCTAAACGGCCAGCGTCTGCGTTCTTAATTTTCAGAAAGAGAGCTTTGCCACATATTAAAGCTCGATACGGAGGTTTGACTCGTGCATCATTAAATAGCTTGATTGTCAGCATGTGGAAAAGTACGAAGTTTGTCTTGCAAGTGGTAGGTGCAAGGATAGATGCCTTGGAGGAGCAAAACATATACAAACAGGTAAATTGAGGAGTAATGTCATACTGCTAAACTAACAATTTAGCTCAATTTCCCTTACCATTTCCAATGGTAAACCAGTTATCTAACCCACAATTATTGAACTATTGCAGGAGAAGTTGCGTTCTAAAATCCTGCAGGATCAATGGAGATGGCATCGAAGAGAGGGGAAAAGCAATTACACGAAATAGAGGAAAAACATATTACGTACTCATGTGTTAGTTTGTGATTCGATTCAAGTTCATGTATGTTTTGGTGTTTTTTTAATGAAAAATAAATGTTTAAAGCCCTGTTCAAAAACGAGTAGATTCAACTTTGGTGTGTAATTATATTTTATAATAGTATGAGTGTTGGTCAAATATTAATTGCAATTCTTTTTAAAAACTTACTTGCTGTCACGTGCTCCTTTTTTCCATAATTTTAAGGTTCAAACTGAGTGCATCAAGTTCTTTCAAACCTATCTAATTATACGACATATTCCAATCAATAAATTTAAGGTAGCAAGCCCACTCGTCGTGCATCACATCCTGCTGAATTGTGTAATTTTACGATGTTATATAAAAACAGAATTGGTGCATCTTGAGTCGAGTTAAAAAATTTGTAAATAACGTTATCACAAGGGAAGTAGTTCCCATCATAGAGAATAGAAAGCGAATCATCTGCCTACTAAACAGTTCTCATACAGCAACATCACAAAGCACCGTATTCATTGTACGACCACCATCCAAGAGAAGAGAGAAAAAAATAAGCTGCACGCAGTGAACGCGAGGAAAGAGTAAGACGCACATGGAGAAAGGACTTTCCAGTTCACTTTCGTCGGCTGGCTGGTCAACGTTCACCATCCACACACTAGCAAACTAGATCACTTTCCAATGCATAGAGACACACACGCGAGAGAGAAAAAACTGTGATATTCCTTCAGAAAAAAATACACGAGGAAAAAGGGGGAAGTTCTCCTTTCTCCGGCTTTTTTTCCTAAGGTGGCACAAGGCAAAAAGAACCGTTACACATATACGTAGACGTAGTACATACGAGAACACACTGTTGCAATGCAAGGAACTTTCCTTTTTTCTCTCTTCTTACTCGCCAGTCTCGCCTTCTCCCTTTTAGACGTTGCGAAGAGAGAGAGAGAGAGAGAGGAAAAAATATCTTTTTATAGACAGAATCACCGCTGCAGCAGCAGGTGGCTGTTGTTACTTTACACGTTTCAGGTACTTTTTTTCTGCTCCGGTATTTTTTCTGTGTTTTTTCTCTCTCTCTCACCTTTTCTTTTCTCAACTCTGTTGAAAAACAATAATACTATACTCCAGGTGGGATGTACTTACACTTGTTACGAATGACTTTCCATGAGAATAATTTAGCGAGAAAGGCCGGATGGATAACTTTGAACTGTGAGATTGGCTTGAAGAGTTTGTTTCAGAGTAGTAGTAAAAATAGTAGCTTGATAACAAAATAGATGATTTCACACTTGATGATGACGATCGCTCAACTAATTCTTTAAGAAGATTTTATTTGACAGCGTATTTTTCTAACGCTGAGTCATGTCTTAAATTAAGCTGTCGTTATATGTTATGGTTTATATATGTCCGTTTGCGTAGTTGAAAGGTTAACGTTTATGATAATGATCAGTAGATTAAATGGAAATGCAAAAAAATGTATATTCCAAGAATTTTTGTAATTTGTCAGAGTGTTGTTTTTAGACAGAAAGAATTATTTTTAGAGGACAAATAGAATAAGCGTGTATGTTCATATGTTTATGTTTATAAGAATGAATTAAATGACTGTTGCTGCTGTCTCTGTAAAGCTATTTTTCCACTCGTGACTCTCAGATTTATTTATTTTTATTCCCACTGTTCTCCCGCTTTCTCCTTGTGAAAACGTGAGCGTGTGTGTTTGTCTATATAAAATGTGAGAGAGGAAAAAGTCGGTTGTATTTTGTGTCCGCTCGTGTATGTGAGTTGGAAAGTGAGAGAAAGAGGAAGAAGAGCGAGCAGCAAGAGAAGAGTGCGAGTCGTTTTTTGGTAGACTTGCAACGGGTCCAGAGCAGGAAGGCAAGTGAAAGAGAGTTGTAAAATAAACAGGGACTGTGCGAATCTGACGCAGTATGCTCTGCTGTCTCTGATAACTCTCTCCTCATCTCAAACTAATCAATAATACGCTGAATACTATTGATTGCCGATACCAATCAATCGCGCAAGTCTGCCGCTCTCTCAAACTAGCATCGCAGCATAAGAGAGAGAGAGAGAGGGAAAAGGAAAGCAACTAACACAACCTATAAAGCTGCCTTCGTTTTCACTCTTCAAACTTACTCTCTCTCCCCGCACTCCTTTTCCATTTGAGACATATTATACATAAAAGTTGGCAGGAGTCGTTGAAGAGTTGCTGTTGCTGATTCAATACTACTACTCTTTTCTCCCACTCCCATTACTAGTTTTGTAATACTTCTTCGTCTTCTCGCACTCTCTCTCTCTCTCTTTCTACAGCTTTGAATTGCCTCAGCTCTTGATGCCTCTGATTTTGATTTGGTTGTGTGAGTTGAGCGAGAGAATGTCTATCCCATTCCCAACTACTTTCCCCCTTTTACTCTATTATTAGGTACGAATGCCTCTGTGCCAATGCTAATGTTTTCTCCTCTGCGCTAACTACTCGCATTTCCTCCACAACTTCTTCGTCTCTCTCTCTTCATACATTTTACCACAGCAGAGTCATCCTTCTCTATCTGTCTATCTAGCCAGTCATCCATCCATCCATCTTTTTCCCTCATCCTCTCTCTCTCTCCGTTAAGGCCAAAATAGCTCATAGATACCTATCGATACAATGGAATCAACAACAGATTGTACTGCACTACATAATATAACCACCTACTACTTCCTATGCATCTTTGCTCCATATTTTCTCCTCTTCTTATAGATATACTGCAGTCTTCCTCCGTCCTCCCAATATTTTCATATCAAAGATGTGACTGAGTACACTAAATACGTTTATATATATCTTGCGCTCCTCCACTCAAACTGGCATACATCAAAAAAGACTCATGTTCCACCACCACCACCACACACACAACAAGGAGTTTTTTTGGTGTGCTCCTCCGCGTTTCCCCTGTTCTTTATCAGCATCTTGTTACATATGTACACGGCATGTTATCTTCCTCTTGTGGTTACACTAAAATATCCATTTTTTGTTTGAGGATGAGATGTTCCGCGTCGTCTTTTCATGGAACCGCTTCAGCGTCTCTAGTTTTCCGTGAAGAGGAGAAGAAGGAGGAAGCTAACCAAGAAGAAGAGGATTATTCATGAGCTTTTTGCGTGGGAATGTGAGCTATTTCCTTGTGCGGAGAAAGTCGCTCACTTGATTTGCATACACATTCTTCTTCTCCCCACTAAAAACCAGGTTGAACTGTATAAAAGCGACGCACTATATTTAAATGTTTTTTTTTCTCCCCGATTTGTCTAGTTTCTATCTGTGTCGTCGTTAATTGAGACTAGCACTAGGCCCCCAAATCACTCTCGTTTAACTTGAACGTGGTATTTAATAGATAGCTTTGATTTGTTATCAAATTGCCTCAGGAATTTTTCAAATCCTTTCAAGAATCACTGAACCGGCTATATTATTTTTTCTGGGGAAAAACAACTTTCGCTGCAGGCCATCGGCAATCGCTATTAATTCATATATACTCTGTTTACCGAAATCATTGCGATAAGAATATTTGACTTTTGTACACAAGCATTCACCATCATCGAATGACCCTTGCGATAGGAAGGTTACCCGAGACAAGCACGATTTCGCATAATTTGTTTACATAAGCTAGACAAGTATTTGTATTTACCTTGCTCGTTCTCCCGACTTGACCACACTCACATCGAACATCAAATCGTTTCCTTCTCCTGTCACTATATTTCAATTACTTTCACCTTCATGTTTTTCTCAGGTTGTGATAAATATCTGTATTTTGAAGGAAAAAATGAATTCCTCAGATTTCTCAGGAGTCACAGCTTTAAAATGCATATGTTGTTTGAATGATCACATTCATGCTGAATACATACTATTCACTCATTCTCCGTATTTCTACGAAGAAAGCATGCAACGTTCTTCAAGACGAATTCCTTCCAAAACGGGCATAAATGCGATGAGTTTATTTTTTTAGCTCCTCGTTCCCACGTTCTTAACATGTCTTTGTTGACAGTCAGCAGCGCGAGTCTGAGCAAACATTGGGACCGAAAAGAACAGAGAGACAGAGACATCAGCAGTTGGTACATAACTACATGCATGAATACTTGAAGAAAACACGAAACGACTCTCTTTATACTGCATGACACACTAGACACTAAAATTTTTTTGTCTTTCGAAGAAAACTCCAACATTGTCATTACACTCAACCGATATAGTTCAACATGAATGTACGTATGTACATCCGTTGGCGTAAACTTGGCATTTCCTTCGACGGAAATACTCTATTTTGGTTGACTAGTCTACATTTAACATTTTTGCGAGTTTCATGCTTTCTCCTTAAACTCCACTTTTTCAGCAAGTCCACACCCACAAGTAATCCCAGCAAATTATATACTCCCTCGTTTACGTCATATCTCTTTCCAACAACAAAAATCCTAATTAAAAATAATATGTTTACTTCGGCTCATCATTTCATCCTTAAAATCAAAGAATTTACTTTGTGAAAAGGATGGTTTTTGATGTTCGTTACGAAACCTTAAAGGGAATTCATGGATCACGAAACATAATCAAAAAATATTTGCATTAACCCCTCACTTGAGCGCTACCAACATAACCAACGTCAACTATACATTCCATATATTGCCTCCTCACTACCAATCCCACATCATTTCCCTAAAAACGAGCGTGTTAACAAATCCGCAAATACATTCTACTCAAGTGAAAGCAAAGTATGCTTATTTGCAGCCAATAAAATGCATCATGGAAAAAATGTATATATCTCCGCATTTCGAGCAACAGAATCCACAGTTTGTTTTTTTTCACCAATTTTCTCCGTGGAGCAACGCTGGAGAAAAAAAAACTCAAGTGGAAGAGTGGAATGGTGCTGACTCTACATCGAGCACATTCACAACTCTGCTGCTTGCTTAGGTAGATACGAATGCACGAGAGCAGCAACAGTTCAAGACGAAAAAAGAAGAAAAAAGACGCGTCAACGGATTTACGGGAAAAGCTTTGCACCATGCCTTTTCATGTATTTTTTGTTGTGATACACATGCTAAGGTTGTCTGTAACGTGCAAAAAAATACTCCTCACTATCTCTTTTTTTCCTGGTATGTATGGGAACTAGAGAAAGAGTGAAAAAAAAACTGGCGGATGGATGGTGAAATGACAAGGCATGCAACACGAGGAGAGAGAAGAAATCGTATATGGAAACGAACACCATGAAATGAAGGTATGTTCTGCTCCAAGAAGAGGACTATGTGCATGTGTGTTTGTGTATGGGTATCGGAAGATGAACCAAGGAAAGGGCATCAGATGACATATCAACGTATAAATCCTGTCACAAATAGAATAATACCCGATCGATCTCTCCCTTCTCTCAGTCCCTATCTGTCTAATTTCATATGCCTCTTGGTCCTCACACATTGATGAAAGCGGAGTATATATATGGGAAGCTTTTTTTTGGGAGCGGAACTCTGCAGTTTGTCGGCATATCGAGTCCACGTCCACAGCAGAAGATATAGAGAGAACGACCCTGCGCTATATAAATACTTGATCAAAAAATATAAAAATCTGATGCAGAGAAACGATAGGTTGTTGGGTAAATAAACGGACAGGCATGAAGTTATAATGACGGAGAGAGAAAGAGAGAGAGAGAGAGAAATGCATAATTTCATTCCATCAATATCAACAAATGGCATACCTTTCTCTGGTGTACACCTGCACATATAGGATAACCTCAGTGACAAAAGAGACACGGGAAAAAGAGCAACTGCTCAAAGGAGAACGAAGACTTGACTATCCGCTCTCTCTCTCGTTCACTCCAGCTCTCGGTTCAGTTCAGCGGGCATATTGTGCCGTATTGAGGACCATATGTGAGGAAAATGTAAAAGCACGAGGGAAAAGGGAAAGTGATCGAGGTGATTCAGAATGTGTGTGTGTGCGGTGAACAAATCGTCCCTTTCGTTAGTTCTATTATTGTTCCCATTGATGAATATATTGGCGGAGGTTTGGAGGAGAGTCTTATATGAATTAACTGGGCTACACCATCATCGTATAATATACTCTATGAGGAGGACACCTTCTCTCTCTCCCTCTCTCTCTTCTCTGCAGTTATGAATGTCAATCTCATTCCTGGAGACGGATTTGATGGAAGTGAATGTTACAGATAGAGTTTTAGTCGTGATGTCCTTTCGCTGTGGAGAGAGAGAGTGAAACGATACGAAGCTTCGAGGGATCCGTACCAACTAAACTACCAGCACAGAGGATGTATATATGGAAGGAAGCATTGGTGGAAAAACATGACGATCTGTTTATGTACTTTATATTAGATATTTTTCTCTGCTCAAACTGCCCATCAAATGTCGTTTATAATTCCGCTCTTCCTACTCCCATACATCCTGGCTTGCACAAGCCCGAGAGTGAAATAATATATGAAATATCGAAGGAACACGGAATCTACTACTCCCTTTTACACTTTTCCCCGAAAAGGGCAATAATGGTATCGGCGATATCGGAGATGGAAGTAATATATCGATCCACATGATAATTACGAGTGACAATTGGAGATAAAAAAGGGGAGAGAGAGAGAGAGAAGCAAGGCGAGGGCGAGAGACGGAAAGAGCAAGAGGCTTTGGCTCAAACAAAACAGGATTAAAAGGGTGGCTTCCATTACTACACGAGGCTGATTCTTTATGACCAGTTCGCATATTGTCTCACACTGTGTGTGTGTGTGTGTCTGCTGCTGCCTATTCGTTGTCGTCACCACCAAACACTGCCACTCAATAACGTTCATATCGCCGTATTCTCATCATCAACTTGGTTGTATAAAATATATACACATATACACACAATTTTGTGTGTATTTAGGCAGTTGGGAATGTTGGCCACGCGATGCTACCACCACCACGCTTGTAGATTATTCAATTTTATATCAATCCTCTAACTCTCCTGATCAGAGACTTTCTGTACTGAAGAGAGTTTCAGTCGAAGAGAGAGAGAGAGAGCACATCCACATATTATGCTTCACATTTCCACATTTCCACTGGAGAACGACTACGGAGGAGTGAGTGAAAACGATGAAATACACATGCACACAATAAGCTTTCCCTCTCTCTCTCCGATTTTCGTATTGAACCGATAGGTTATAGCTTTTCGTGGCAACTTCCACAAAATTTATTGATAGATATAAATATATGCATGTATAAAAGGGGAAATGAAAGGAA
>JAQFZW010002780.1:0-15498 GCA_034687055.1 Heteromurus nitidus | reverse complement strand
CGCGCTATCCTCGCAATGCCCCGTGGATTTGAGCGTTCCCGATTTACATTGGCGGGACGAAGACCCTCGGAGCTCTGTATCTAGTGCCTCATTTGATATGCAAACATATGAACACATTACATTTTATCATGGACCCCTGAGTCACGTGAAAATATCGGTATTTCTTTTACCAAGTAAACAAAATCAAGTTTCCTCCTTAGTAGCTTTATCTCTTTAATGATACTGATAACTAATATTATTGCTTAGTTGTATGGATACGTCACATGCGTCTCTGGTTTGTGCGGAATATGATAACTATTGTTTTCAAAGTAATGTGAAACCATGCCTCGTTGGCTTCATTTTTATATTAGAGTTGCATATTAATTCGTATTTATTCAAACAAAGCATTATTGTCCAATAACCTACGACACGAGCTCCTTCCTGTTGAAGTCAGAGGTTGACATATGTCTGCGTGAAATATTTCATCAGAGATTATTTATTTCTTGGTATCTCGTCTCAGTCGAAACAACAGTTCGAATGGGCTGTGTCATGTCAGCGGAGGAGATTCCTAGACCCCAGCCCCAACAAAGAGAACCCACATTTATGGAAGAAGGGCCACAGGTTTCCAAGTATATTAATCTTTTTCTAGTGGGAACTGGGGGGCCTGTCAAGAGTACAATTCTCAAGCAGATGAAATTTTGTGCGGATAATGGATTCAAAGCAGAAAACTTCAAATGGTATCATCCACAAATATGCTTCAGTGCGATAAATTCGCTGGCAGTCCTTCTCAGAGCGATGCGCAATCTAGAAGTCAAATTTGGGAATGAGGAGCGTGAGTACAATGTGAAGTTGATGATTGACATCATCCACCGAATGGAGGATCCCCAACCATTTCCACAGGAATTGTTTGACGCGATGAAGCGGCTTTGGGAAGATAAAGGTGTTCAGAAGTCCTTTGAAAAATACAGTGAAGATCAACTGAACGACTTCTTGGATCGTTTTGGAAGAAGCGATTATCATCTCACGAAAAAGGATATCCTCCACATCCTCGCGAAAGCGGCTGGTATTGTCGAAGTTACCTTTTCGCTGAAGCAACTCAACTGCAGACTGATTGATGTCAGTGGACTGAGATATGAAATGAGAAAGTGGGCACACTATTTTCAGGATGTGTCAGCTATTATTTTCTGTGTTTCCCTGACAGAATACGACCAGTTGTCATACGAAAATGAGACTACGAATCGAATGCAAGAGAGCTTGCAATTGTTCGAAGAGATTTGCAACAATGTATGTTTTAAGGATAGCCCCATCATCCTTTTCCTCGACAAGATGGACGATCTCAAAGACAAAATCAAGGAGTCGCCCCTCACAATTTGCTTTCCGAATTATGTGGGTGCGTTGGAATGTGGGGAAGCTGCAGCATTCATCCAAGCACAGTTTGAGAGAAAACGTGCAACGGCAAACAGGACGGCTTTGTTTGACATCGTCAGCGATGTGTTTCTCGTGAACAATATCAGAGTGAGAGAGAGCTATGACCGTTATAGTTAAAAGTAGAGACCAGTATTTCATATTAACATGTATTTTATTGGACTGGGGATTTCGAACCCTAAAAATAAGGTGGAAATGTAGTAAAATAAAAATTAGCGCATCAGATTTTGATGTTTGGCTGCTTGCTGTTCGGATATATATCCATAGCATCTGCTAGACTCGTGTACCATCCTTTGCAACAACAAAATTCCTCTGACCATGCACTCTGAATTTCCACCATGCTACTCTCTGAATACAATACGCTGGGAATAAATATCTTTCTGGATTCATTCGCACAAGTTCATTATTTTTCAGTTGCATCATCTGAATTGGCATGTTTATCAGTCTAGTACATGTGGTGCAGAGAAATACATACATCTTTGTTACAAGAATGAATATTTTTGAATGAGTCAGTATCTACTAATTAGTTCATATTCATATTGTATGCGCATAAAAACGCGCGTTTTTATATTATTGTGGCAATAAAATGGTAAAAGCTATTCTATTGTTTAGCCATTGAATTGTTAGATTTCATGAGCTTACATGGCGTCTAGCAAGCCAATGGAGTAGTGATCGGGTTGGCTTGGCTCTTTGGCAATCCAAAAGATTGGTCGGGTTATCTTGGGTTGGTTCAGCTGAATGAACAAGTGTGACGACAAGCGACTTCATTTCACTTACCACTTCTATTAATAAAGCTACAACGGCAACGATAATAAAAATAAGATAAATATAGAACACGACAACCACGTTGTCAGAGAGAGACAATGGATTGACTGTGACGCGTACTCCGCGAAATGAGGAGACAGTGTCGTTCCAAGTGGTTAGGCGAATCTCTACTCGTTGCCAAAGTACAGCCAATCCAGACTCCATAATTCCCCTTGTTTTGTACAGCAGCTTGTGCGCAGACCAAGGGACCACAGTGAAGAACCAATTTGTATAAAGTTTCATGTTTCCAAAAGACTCTTTGCTGACGCTCAGAAATTTGAGATCATCTCTGGCGCCAATCCTAGTCAATTTTGATTTTAATTTCAAGTGCATTTTGTGTGTATGCTCTAATGTGTCAAGGAATACCTCGCGTTCACATTTTGAAATCCTGTCGACATAGAAACCCGGTTGTTCCCTGAGCATGACTTCTTCACCAGAAAGAGGTAGGTTCAAAAGTTGTAACATCCTATAACCCAAGGTTCCAATTTTTGATGAGTTGCGCTCGGGATAGTTGAGAACAGGTCCAACTTTTGGCCTGTAATCAGATGATGATAATAGCCTTATTTCAAGCGAGGGATCCTGCATTCGGAGACGGATGATATCAGAAAGAACATTTGTGGATAGAATTGAAAGGTTTAGCTGAATTACGTCCTCGAATTTGTCAACTAATTTTGGTGACAAGTGTGCCGTTAGCCTTGTGATGTTATCCCCTTTGTAGTAGGTTGCCAAGACTATGCTTACGAGAGCCCACGACGCACAAATCCACCTACTAGACTTCAGTTGGTCTGTCCCTTGTTCCAGTAGCAATTGACAAGGAATGAACACAAAGTCGATGAATTTGATTTTAGATTTGAGACGACGGATTTTGTGTCTTGCAATCGCAATCAGTTGGGTGATGATTCCCACCGCTACAGAGGATAAAATTATCAACATCCAAGTGTATTTGTCAAAGGCAGACACATAGCCAACTACAGAAAGCGACCCTGATTCTTCCAATCTGGCGCAAGTGAGGAAAAACACTCCACCATTTTCAAGGTAACCCAGACCCAGGGGAGAATACCAGTCATGTGACCTGGGCACGTATGTGCTCATATATTTATTTGTAAAATAAGTAATAAATGAACTGTATGTTGAGTTTGGGGCTAGATTAATAAACAAAACCTCTTCAAAAGTTGTACCCCCAAAATATTTCCTCATGTAATACTGGTGCTCAGATGTGATTTTAATTTCCGAGATATATTGAAAGGATATTGTGTGAGTAGTTGACCACGGTATTCCATTTGAACTCATCTCTGAATTTTGCTCGGAAGTCCAAAGATAGTCGAGCTGCTGAATGGATAACTTTTTGTTGTCGTACCCTACTTCCTTGACGACGACTACCAGAAATGTTTTCCAGAAGCATGCATCCTGTTCTCTCCCATTGCTTAATCGTTTGCAGCTGAAAACACTCGGGTTTCTTAACCCAACATATTCTTCTTCGATGTGTGTATTTACAACAAACGACTCGATTACATTGAACAAACACAATTTTACGTCGAGTCCGATTTGTAATCTCAGTTTTGGAATAAGCGCGGCCTGCGGCAGATTAACTACCTTGCCGTTAACTTCATGTTGGACGAAGTAATCAAACACAACGAGGATATCGTTGACTCCGTGTTTGAACCGAATTGAATTTACAGTTTGAGACACATGCGCGACGAAGTTGTTTCGTGTAATGTGGACACTCATTATGTTACCAAGTAGCAGTGTTTGTACAGGGAACAGTATATCCAAGTGAGAGTATGGGAATATTCGGGCCCAGTTCAGCTGTTTCATCCTACTTCCTCTTTTGAGATATTTAAGCCGCAAAGAACAACGGGGCGGCTCGACGAGTACCATAACCCGACAAAATTGTCGTCTTGGTGGTCCTGCTCGAAATAGAAATCCTTGCTGACCTTTCATCAGAGTTATTTGTTTTGATCCGATCGAATCGCAGATTAGGCAGTCGCTGGAGTCAATTCGTTTTTGCAATGTATACGAATACATGGTATGAATGACAGGAAAATCGAAGGGAACTAGGTCGTAAGATTGGTCTTCGAAGGAATTGTCGACAATTTTGAGGAGCGCAATATGAACTGAACAACTTTTGAACGGTAGCAATTCTACTCTCATGTCGATGGCGCTCCTTCTGTGCTGTTGCTGCATCGTGTCGGAGTGTAAACAATTACAATTGGCATTCGTTGTAAAAACTATAATTAGCAAAACTGTCATATGGTATCTTCGAAGCGCCATTTGATTAAGATTACTTAAGCTTAGCACGAGAAACTTTAACGTGTATCTCATAAAAGACACATACTTCAAAACATTTAGAATACACTTAAGTTCGGGCTTAAAGTTTTTAGAGGAATAAAAGAGCACCTTTGGGCAACCTTCAATGCAAGCTGTTTTCGAGAGAGAAAAATCGCAAATTTTCAATACAATTTAATGAGAATTGTGTACCTACTAACACTGCGTGGCGTCTTTGTGAAAAGTGTAATAATGTCAATCGGAAGTTCAAGTTTTGTAGTCCAGGTCCTACATTATACAAGAACCATATATTTAATTCGTACATCGGACACTTTATTTAATTATATTTTGCACTCGTATATACGCCATTTTTTCTCGAATTAAAAAAGAAAATTTGGATGCAACACTTCATAGTCATATCCCCTATCAATCTACATAATGCTATCGTCGTCACGGACCTTAGATCAAAGATTAGAAAGTGCTATCCGAGTAAAATCCTTGAACCCCTGTAACTATACCACTTTACAATTCTGATAAAATTACTGTATTCAATAAAAATATGTAGCTCGGAACTCGCCACCTGCAAACAAAATACTTGAATTTTATACTTCAATTGTCCATGACATAAAGGAAGTTCAGAGCAGTAATTTTATCCATAGATTATTCATACCAGAAGTTTTAATTCTAACCTGAAAAATGGTTTATAGACGAGCGTGTTGAAATATACCCAGTGGTTGTTAAACGAATTAATTATAGAGTTTTGGTATTTTGTCGAACTTGGACTACACACCTTGAACCTCTAATTAAACGTTAGTTAGTTTTTCAGCAAGAGGCCACGTAATATTAATTGGACACACAACTACCACTCCTTAGTATTGAGCTGTTTTACCAAATTTTACCGAAGACAACTTCTTAATTTACATCTTTTGAAATGTCCCCTTTAATCACAAAGCAAGATTTATGTGCTATGAGTGTAGTAGCACATTTTGTGTCCGGATTAAATCATTTTATTATGCGCATACATCCATACTTCTGAACAAGGAATTACATCCTCATGCATTTTCAACTTTCTCGTTATGCGATAAGTAGTTATAATGAATGCACTAATCTGGAAAAGGAAAACGTGGATGAATAGCATAGGTATGCCAAAAGTGAATTGTAAATAGATAAATGGGTTAGTTAGTCGTTCAAATCGGCAAATCGTTCGAAATTTCAAATTTCGAACGATTTGCCCATCTCTGCTCACCTAAATTTTCGAAAGTAGTAATTTAAAAAATTCATTGCTCCGAGGGTGGATTATTAAAGTGGTTCCCCGAAACCAGGCTGTCCAAAGTCGTACAAAATGGCAACCACATGAACTCGATACTGAGAGGATATTAAAATTTTGGAGGAAAATGTGCAATTTACTTAGATTCTGACATTCTGAGATGTGTAATTGTAATTAAGTTATTATATGTGCCATGCGTCTAAGAAAGAACAATATTCAAACTTTTAAAGCTTGTCTGTGTGTGTTTACATATTCCATAAATAAATAATTCCATTTCCCTTAGAAATCAAAGCTCAGTGTAAAAGAGTTGATTTCGAATTCGAATGAAAAACTCCATAAGCTCATCAAAACCTGGTCTTGTTTCGGTGTCCAGATTCCAACAACTTCGCATTTTAAAGTACCTTGAAAACATTACAATCATGCATTAATTAATGTTCTGTGTCCATAGAGAACCTACTTAAATTTGAATCCTTATCGCGTCTTACACATCATCGGTGGCGTATTCAGGGGAGTTAAGTCTTAATCCATTTTTCAAGTCGTCCGCAAAATCCACCGTCCACGCCAGCCCAGGATAAGGAGTCATCCCTAAGGTGATATTTACAGTAACGATAAATCCCTCTAATTTGAATGGAACTTGTAATTAGGAACAGGTAACGGTACACACCCAAACTAAAGATTTCCCAGAGAGTGACTCCATAACTCCAAACATCAGATTTCGAGGTAAACTCCATATCCGCAAGAGACTCGTAAGCCATCCATCGCCACGGCAAAGGTTCCTGGTTTTCCTTCACGTACTTCCCATATTCGTACACTTTTCTGGACAAGCCAAAGTCAGCAATCTTGCAAGTCAATTCAGCGTCCAGAAGAACATTTCGTGTCGACAAATCTCCATGTACAACCTAAATCCAGTCATTGTTGTAAAGATGAAAAGAAAAAAGAAAATGTGAATTTATTTAAGCCATTTTATTCTCACATTTTTCTTCCTGATATACTCCATCCCACTTGCAATTTCGAATGAAAACCGAATCAACTCTCCCATTCTGCTGTCTTCCGTTGAAGCATCCTCACTTCGAAGTTCCCGAATCAAATGATTTTGAACAGAGCCTCGTTCGCATAATTTTGTCGCGATGAAGATCACTCCGCTCACAATCTCCTTCGTGTAACACCCCACCAATTCGATGACATTCACATGCGTTCCGAGATACGAGAGAATTTTCACTTCGAAAAGCATACTTCGGAAGGTTGCTTTCGAGCAGTTGTCGTGGGGTACTTTAACCGCAACTCGAACTCCCTTCACCATCGCCTCGTAGACGATACCAAAGTTTCCCGTTCCAAGAATTCGCCGCTCATCTTTTAACCAGAACAGAAATTATATACGCATTTTGCACCTCTCAAATTAAAATAACAGAGCATGTGTATACCCCGCACCTGAAACCAATTCTGATTTTGGAACTTCAAAACTACGGCTGAACTTTTGTTGAAGGTATTCATTCTGTTCCTGATTTGAATTCTCGAGCAAAGCTCCCTCGTAAAATTCTCTCACTTCTTTTTCCGTCAAGAAGTTGAGTTTCTTCTTAAGTCTGAAGATGTAGATAACCGCAAATACCATTCCCAACACAGCAGCTATCATGACTGAAGAAACAATTAGGATTGTCGTCCACGAGAACGTCACATTGTTGGCCAGTGTTTCCCCCGTATCCTCCGGATACGTAGGCCTCCAACTTGGCTTCTGTAAGTGATCTGTACATAAATAATCCTATTTGAACTATTGCGTAAAACATAATTTAATACATTTATTTTGCAATGATTTCAAAATCTCACTAGATTGCATTTCAGAGAAAACTGAACGATCCGACAAGTCTGAATAGTTACTGATATTCCACCATCCCATTTCAAATTCCATGTAAGTGTTTAACGCTTTAAGCTCAATTTCGTGACCAAATCCGGGAACGAAGTTGGAAATGTTGTATGACTTCCGGAATGCGTTCAAGTGTACAAGATGACGGATATAACGGGCATCCATCACATTCTTGGAGTCAATCACTTCCATGTCTCTGTACAACGTTTGGCGAAAAACTACACTTTGCAAATTTGGAAATATGGAGACAAGATCCCTCTTATCCTTCAATTGGGAATCGAGGAGTTCTTGGATAATCCTCTTCTCATTTACAGGATTGGAAGTTTCCCAATCGTATGGTGGGTCTCGCGGTGTGTATTCACCAACAAAGTATGACGCATTCCGAACATATTCCACCGCAGGCCAACTTTCTATCGTTGAATATGGGTAATCACAGTTATGCTCACATTTCCAGAAGACCACCCCGAATTTAGCAACTTGTCTAATCTCAGACACAATCATTTGGCTAAACTTTGGCTCAGTTTTCGCCGAAATGGTAATGTGAATGCCCCCAAGCTTTAGTCCGTACTTTAAAATTTCTTCCTTTTGGAATGCGATCAATAGCTTTTGCACAGATTTTACTGCAGACGGTAAATATGCAGCAGGAATATTGATAAAAAGTGTTCCATTGAAGATATTGTTTAGAGTCAAAATCTTGGTAAAATTTGAGTCCAAAATCATTTCTCGGATTGTACGCAAATCATCAAGAGTTTCCATCACGTTGCCTGTCCTCGTCACAATTTCCAACGTTGGCGAAACATGAAGTCCAAACAAGGTCATTGTTTTCAGTTCCTCAACATTCAAATTAGGCTGGACTCGACTATGTTTCCTAATTCCCATATTCAGACTTAATCCAGAAATTTGTTCGCCCTCGCCTCGAAATGATATTTGCTCTGTCGTACCCTCCTTCCAAGGAATGCAGGGATCACCCTTCCCAAAACTAGAGTCTGAAGGATAGTTCCTCGCAACAAACTGACCCCCAACGTTCGCAAGAACAGACCACCATCCAACGTCCTTGGCAGTCCCAAAGGCTGGCTTCAAAATTACCTTCACTTGATGAATACGGGCCCAGGTGGCGACCCCATCAAGAATCGAGTGAAATCCTAATGTTGACTTGTCGCAGAATAAATTATGCTCGTTTCTCCAAGCTGGATCTTCACGGCGAGTCACGAGTTTAATCATGACTTCCCTTCTGGGATTATGTCTCCTCAAATCAACCACTTTCTCAAATAGTTTGTTAAGACCGCGTTGAATCATGTGAGTGTAGATCAGAAACCTGTAGTCTTCTTTCATATCAAAATTGAATTGAAGGTTGAATTCCCACATGGAAATTGTCCCTCCTTTCACCTCGGGCACCAGGGGGCAGGTTATGGTCGAGATTTTAGGAAGCCATTCTTCCGGCGGTGAAGCTAAATTACCAAGATTTGTCAAGCAGCCTAGTCTTAGCCCACCCAAGGAATGGACACTCGTATAATTTGAAATGGTGAAGGAAGTCCCCTCATAATCCTCAGAAAATGCGAAAACCACGCTTTCCACGGTCATACCACGAGCCACCGTGTTGTTCGCAAGTTGGTTCAAAACTTGTTCCACCGAATCTTCGCATTCGTTGATGCCGAAACATTTTCGTTGGGTTGCAAAAAGAATAATATTCGGAGGCACAGGCAAATTCGAGTATCTTAAGTCTTCCTCTCGACAAACTGCATAATAAGAATTCAACAACGGACTTTCCTCTTCTTGGGAGATGATAGTTCTCCACGCGTCTATTTAGAATTTAAGAGAAGAAAACAAATTATTTAAAACTTTTTCGATTGTAAAAAGGCAAAAAAGTTATCTCACCCAAATCCAGCATCAAAGCATCAAATTTTGATGCAATCTGGCCAAGTCTGCTATTCAAACAAGGGACGTGAACATGAGCGTTATCCTGCGCATCATAATCTTCGAGGAATAAGTATGGGATTGTGGTGCGGGAGACGCTCTTCCACGAGGCTATTCTTCCATCCTCAAACTCACTACGAGTTGAGTTGTTGTAGTACTGCAGGTTTAAGATAACATTACACTTATTTTCGGTCTGCCACCTTGTAACCAATTCCTGAAGCAGTCTCTGGTACAATTCAAAAGTTTCGTTGTCACTTCCGTTGTTAACGTTTAAGAGGATCCTCAGGTTTACACCTGAGAGCACTCCTCCTCCTACGCCATCACCAGCTGAATATGCCCACATGAACCGTTTACTCATATAACCCTTTATAAAGTCCTTGAGGTTCTGGTACGAGTCGGGGAAAGCCATAAGATTCATTGTGACCACGGAAAATTCTGCGAGCCGAGCTTCTGGCTCTCTAAGACGCGTAAGGTCGGTTCTATCATAAGCCAAGATACCGGAACCAAATGGAACTGGTAACAAGTCCGGCAAGCTGGCAAGACCATTTCGTATTTCTTCAGAGACAAAATCAACCTGAGCTTGGTCTAGGATATTTAATCGATTGACTAATGGAAAGTCTCGATCAATGACAATGGCAGCCAGAGATTTGTTAATTGTTTTCAAGTCTTCAGTTGAAACGAATTGGTTTTCAGCATCATCCGGTTTGGTCGAATTGGTGACGTCGACCGTCCTATGGTTATGGACGAAGTAATAAAATTTTTGAAATTTATTTTTCTAAAATATTTAATATACATTGGCCTAATAAATTGAATATAAATACCTTAAAGCGAGAATAAATTTTCGAGTCAATTTAATTGAGTTCCTAGAATCTGCTTCTGCAATCCATTCTATAACCTGGATAAATGTGTCGCCAAGTATTTGAAGAATGTTATGGTGGTAGTCTGCGATTACAAAATAAGATGGTTCAAGTGAAAAAATTGTTTAAAAAATATATTTTGATACAGTGAGGGTGGAAGCAAAATGTGGTTGCTTTGACCTGCTGAATAGTAAAGAGTTGGGGACACTACTTCCTTCATCACTTTACTCAAGCTATCTATGGCCTCTGAACTATTGAAATTGGAAATGGCTTGAATGTGATCTGTGATGTCAAAAATAGGATGATTCCCTTCGTCATTTTTCAGACACTTATGTTCCAATGTCATTGCCGGTGCAAATACCAGCAGCAATATTAATGGAACTATTAATATACTCTTCGTAACCATTTTCCTGATTACTGGAAAATTACTTCCACTCTTAAAATTTGTACGAGTTCTGTATTCCACGGAGGAAGCAGATTTCCAACTAATTGAAATATTTTTGTGTTGGTGTAGTTTTATAAAACGGAATCCACATTTAAGTACCAGTCTTGAAATGCAATGGGCGTATGATATTGAGTAAATTTATAACCTAGCATTTGCAATTTTTTGTTGTAAATCAATTAACTACGATTTGGACATTCCCTGTGAGCCACATAAATCAATGATAGACGAAACCGCATTTTCCTCCTCTGCTCGAGTGCTCGAATTTGAACTTGAGTTCAGATATAATAGAAACCAGACAAAATTTGACAACCAGATTCAAGGCCAAAATTCAATGTTTCCACTATAATTAACTTTCGTTGTAGAGTTTCCTGTGGATTCCCTGTAAATAGGGAGGAAAGGTTGCATAAAATTCGTTCGCCTTGGAATATCACAAAGTTTAATGTTTAGACATGTGATGAATACATACGTCTCAATGTCGATTTACATCGAATTCACCAACTTGACGAAGCTGAAGCGGAAAATAATTCGTGGGTTTATATAATATCTTCAAATTTACACATATTTACCACAATCTTGCATTGACTATAAATGCTTTCATAATAATTATTAATTAACGCTCAATTTCAACTAAGCTCTCAATTTTTTGTCAATATTCCGTCTTACTAAATTGAAAGCAGCACCTATAATAGCGGATGCCATTTATGTATGCATGCTTTCTTTCGGCAGATGATATTCATCAGTAATGTGACACGATCAGTCGTTACGGATATACACATAGAACTTTATATGTACAATTCCAAATAGTGTGGAGGAAGCTATGCATGCAGGAATATGTAAAGTTGGGAAAAATAAATTTTCCGCAAAGAAACCCGCAAAATATTTGACTTCGTCGAGTGCAGACATTCGATCATTCGTCTTCCTGATGTTACGTAAGTATAAACTCGATATTAAGAGGAGAGGATAAGAGTGGTGGCCACAAAAATGTAAATTTAAATTTATCATTGGAATTTTATTTTCTCAAACACTTACCATTAGAGGAATATCATTGATGAGAAAAGAAAATATTCTTTATCAAAGTGGTACAATTTTGCATGTGACGGGAGTGACTTTTAAGTAGCACATATCGCTTCATGTGTTTCTGATCTGTAGTTATTCCTTTCGTTAACAGCACATAGTGTCATATTTGTAAATTCATAGTGCGGAACTCAATTAGCATGTTGATAACATATTCATTCCAATTAAATCTCGGAATAATATAATTGATTTCGGATTCGAAGGAAAAACTCGCCAAGTTGCTCAAAACCAGGTCTTGTGGCAGGGTCCAGATTCCAGCAACTTCCCAATTGGACATACCTTTAGAAAGTTCAATCAGTATACAAATTAATCTCATGCACAATAAGAACATCACTAGCTTTAATTGAGCTGAGCTTTTCTTTAGCACGTACACATCTTCGGTGGCATATTCCGGAGAATTCAATCTCAACCCATTACTCAAGTCTTTGGGAAAGTCGACGCTCCATGAGAGACCAGGATACGGAGTCGCACCTAAACCCATTTACAACAACCAGATTTACATTTAATTTTAAACTATCAAAAATTGGAATGCAACATTACAACACGCCGTTATACCCAGACTAAAGATTTCCCAGAGAGTGACTCCATAACTCCAAACATCGGACTTCGAGGTGAACTCCATATCTACCAGGGTCTCGTACGCCATCCACCGCCAAGGCAAAGGTTCGTGTTCTGCTTTAACATATTTCCCAAACTCGTATAACTTCCTGGACAACCCAAAGTCGGCAATTTTGCAAGTCAAATCTCCATCCAGAAGTACATTTCGAGTGGACAAATCCCCGTGAACAACCTAAAAATATATAATGACACATTTGATTAGAATATGGGTTTTTAACTCGATTTTACTTGGCAATCCTCACATTTTTCGTTCGGATGTACTCCATTCCATTCGCAATTTCGAAAGAAAAGCGGAACAGTTCTCCCATCCTAACATCATTCGTTGACTCAAACTGAGTTCGTAGATCCTTTGTCAAATGATTTTTAAGACAGCCTCGTTCACATAATTTGGTCGCAATGAAGATCACTCCGTCCGCAATTTCTTTTGTGTAGCAACCCACAAATTCGACGATATTCGAATGTGCTCCAAGATACGAGAGGATTTTCACTTCGAAAAGCATACTTCGGAAGATCTCTTTGGTGCAGCTGTCGTGGGGCACTTTAACAGCGACAGGAACGTCCTTCACTGTCGCCTTATAAACAATTCCAAAGTTCCCGCTACCAAGAATCTGACGAGCGGCTATTAAAAGTACAAATTTAAAACAATTGTAATTTCACGTTGTAAAAATGCTAACGGAGAAAGTAACATAATATACAAACCTGGATTTAGTTCCGATTTTGGAATTTCAAAACTGGCGCTAAACTTTTCCCGTAGATATCCACATAGATTTGGCTCCAGAGTATCCGGCAATGATCCGTCATAGAATTCCCTCACTTCCTTTTTTGTCAGAAGACGGATCTTCCTTTGGAGTCTGACCAAGCGATAAACACCTAAGGCAATTGCTATCACAACAGCCATCGCGACACCGCAAACGATCACTATTGTCCAGGGGATCGATTTAACTTCAGGAATTAATGGTCTCCAACTGGGCAGTTGTAAATGATCTAAAAAAATGTAATGCAAAAAATATTATTTGATTTTGATCTAAGTATTAATTCAGTTCATTTCTTAAAAGTGTTTGCAAAATCTCACTGGACTGCTTTTCGGAGTACACTGAGATATCCGATAAGTCGGAATAGTTGCTAATATTCCACCATCCAATTTCAAATTTCATGAGATTGTCGCGAGTAGCGTGGGTATAATCATGACCAAACCCAGATACAAAATTGGAAATGTTGTATGTCTTCCTGAACGCGTTCAAGTGTGAAATTAGCCTCAGATAGTTGGAATCCCTCGTTCCCTCGGATTCCACTACATCAAAATCTCGGAAGGACACTTGGCGAAAAATTATGGTTTTCAAATTTGGAAACCTTGATCGAAGAATCCTTTTGTCTCTCAATTGGGAGTCAACAACCTCTTGTATACTACTCCTTTCTGGTAAAGGAATACTTTGCTCCCATTTCGTATTTTGACCCACGAAATATGATGCACTCTGAAAATATTGAATTGCAGGAAACTCGGTAAAACGTGCGCAATCTAATCGACAATCTTTAGCAACTCCGAACTTTGTTCGTTGACTTATCAGGGACACAATCTTTTCACTCTTCTTCACCACATTAGTTGTTTTCCCAATGGTAATATGAATACCTCCGATTTTAAGCCCGGACAAACTGTCATTTCGTGGGAATACGGTAAATAAATTTTGCAAAGCCTCGGCCGAAAAGAGTAAGTGTTCAGCAGGAATATTGATGAAAATAGTTCCATTTGTGATATTATTGAGGCCTAAAACAGTGGCAAAAGATGAATCGGAAACCATTTCTCGGATGGTGTCCAAGTCAGAAATGGCCACACTCGCATTATCATTCCGTGTCAAAATTTCCAAAGTTGGGGACACATGCAGTCCGAACAAAGTCATCATTTTTAGCTCTTCGACATTCAACTTTTGTTTGTCCGGAGTATAGCTCCTAATTCCCATATTCAGAGTTAGCCCTGCAACTTCGGCTCCTTGTCCCTTGAAGGACATTGGCAGACTTATATCATTTTCCCAAGGAATGCAAGGATTCCCACCAAAGTTGGAGTCTTGTGGGTAATTTCTTGCAGCAAATTGACCCCCTGTATACCCAAGTAGAGACCACCATCCGATGTCTAGCCTAGTGTCAAAAGCCGGCTTTAAAATGATCCTCACTTCATGAATACTTGCCCAAGTTGCGATTGCTTCAAGGAGCAAATGAATACTGGATGTCGAGTCGTCGCAGAATAGATGCTGTTCTTCATCCCATTTTCTTACATTCGTAGAACGAGTCACAAGTTTAATAATTACTTCTCGTCCAGGCTCATCCATCCTCAAATCGGTAACTTGTTTTAATATTTCGTAAAGATGTGGTACAATACGTAGATTGTAATAATCAAAGAAGCCGACCTGTCTCCTAGTTAAGATTGGGTCCAAATTAATGTTGAATTCCCAAATGGAAACTGTCTCTAAATCCAGGTGCTCAAATGGACAGCTGCGGCCCGATATCTTAGAACGCCATTCGTCGGCAGACTCTAAATCGCCCATTTTAGTGAAGCACCCTTGAGTTAATTTGAGACCGGAATAATTCGGTGATTGTGAAATGTTGGGGGAAGAGTGTAAATATTCAGCGGGAAAATCGAAAATTACGCTTTGCACTACCATTGTGCCAATTCGAGTGCTGTTCACAAGATGGCTGTCAGGTTGTGGGTATTAAAGTTAAAATAATTAAAACATGAGGGTTGCTCAACGAGAAAACCTGAACCCAAGGGAACGGGAGATAAGTTGGTAAGCTTCGCGAGTCCATTTTTAATTTCCGTGACAATATCACTCTGGTAGCTATCTGCCAATACAAACTGGCAATCATCAGTGACGTCCCAATCAATTATTAAGCCCGCCAAAGATTGGTTTATAATTAGCAAGCCATCCAGAGCTCCGAGGGTCTTCGTCCCGCCAATGTAAATCGGGAACGCGAAAATCCACGGGGCATTGCGAGGATAGCG